>JBAMBR010004070.1:0-21593 GCA_037044475.1 Zaprionus obscuricornis
TATATTCTGTCTGTTATTATTTTCTATTTAATTATGCGAATTATGCTCTGGCAGCAAATACAAGTGCAAATAATATCACATAACATAACAGATTGACAACAGCTGCCGTTAAGTATTTACTGGTCGTCAAGCAAGCAAGCAAGCAAAGCAGTATATGGTAATATAAGACTGTACATTGATTAGTAGTAGTATATATAATATATAGTATATATTTATCATATTGATTACAAGTACAATATGTTTAATGACCATGAAATTATAATAATTATGCTATCATAAAAAGCATTGAGCAGTGTATAATATTAAATTTCAGTTAATTAGTTGCAGTGCATATCATATATATATTAGACAGGTGAAGATATTAACTAGCTAGTATCTATTATTATTATTGTTATTGAGAGACACAGAGAGGGAGAGAGAGATAGAGAGAATTTCACTTACCGAAATGGATGACAAATGGCAATATAACGTTCCACTGTGAATGCCGTTATAGTCAACACTGTCGCATTGGCAGCCATTTCAGAGAGTATGCTCTCCAATATACAGATGCCATCCGTAAATGGATATGAATTTGGACACCACAAATTATATAGTTCTTGTGGTATACCTAATGATTATATATAATATTTGCAAAGTCAACATTGCGTATACGTAATATAAGCTGGATTTATAAGCTTACCTGAGATAAGTAAAATCAAATCAGAGACAGCTAAATTGAACAGATAGAAATTTGTTGCTGTATGCATAAAATTATTACGTGAAATGACAATGCATGTAATCAAATTGCCTAATACGCCGGCAATGAAGATTATTGCATAGCAAATAGTTAAAATGATGAGAAGAGTTTGTGATTCCATTGATATAACATCAAATGTGCTTGATGTTGTTACTCCAGTTATTCCTGTTGTTGTTGCTGTTGGTATTGCTGTTGCTGTACCATTTGTTGTGACGTTAAGCAGATTTGTTAACTTCTCGTTCGTCATGTTGAGCAATTGTGCAAAATGTCTTAGAAATTTGTCATTGTGCAATAGCAAAAGCTCTGGGCTGCTGTTAGGATTTAAATTGAGGCTTGGCTTCAGCGTATGAGCCATGAATGATTGATTGAGACCATCATCATCATTATCATTATCATTATCATTGTCATCATCATCATCATTGACAAGCGTAAAGTCAATGCCTTGCAACATGCTACCAGTTGCTCGTTGCTCGTTGCCAGCTGCCAGCTGCCAGTTGTCAGTTGTCAATTAATTGTAGGCACTGTATGGCGTTTGCTTTTGCCTCAATATATTTTTTTTGCTCTTATCAATGTTATTAATATAGTTGAACTGCCGCTGGCATTTTTTTTTTTGCTACTCTTACTACAAACTCTTAGTTGTTGTTGGTTGTTATGCTTGTGGTTATGGTTGTGGCACATGGCTGATAAGCAGCCCAGACGACAGCCAAAAAATTGTGCATTCGTCTGTAAAGCAAACAACATTAAAAGTCATTAGGCTCAAGTATGAATTTAAATTGATTCCCCAACATAATAATATGTCCGTGTATGCCGTTAACTCTCTGCACACTCCACGCCCCTTTAAGAGGCCACAGGTAACTGCGTAATTTAAGACAAATTCAACTCGTTCCACTTTATAATATTTGCTGTCTATAAATAGATAAAATATTTTTTTGCCTCTACGCTTTCATGCAAGGGAAACACATTTCATACACAATTTTCTTCTATTTCCTTTACTTCTTTAGCCTTCAGCTCTTTTACTGCTGTTCAACTGTTTGTTATTTTGTTCGCAAGTAAACTTTCTGTGGTTAAGTATCGATAGAAATGATTGCAATATTTGGGTTAGTTTAGGCCATGGCTTAAATGTTAAGACACACATATGGCCACGTTTTTCTACAAAACTTTTTGATAAATGACACATTGACATTGTAATTTGTTCATTATTTTAGTTTTTGGCACGTTTACACACAAAAACCTACGAAAATTTACCACATGCCAATAACAGAGCAAAGGACAAAAATGACAAAGAGCAAAAGATGTTAGAAGGACATAGAGTGCAAATTTCAACATATCTTGACACTTGCTCACATTTAAGACATCAGCAGCAACCTTGAGCATTAATCATAATTTCAGCTTGTCTGCGGTTTTTAGCTACCTTTTTGTGGCTTGCCTGGGGTTATGGTACTTCTAAAGGCCATAAAATCATTCATAATGATAAACTTTAATTAATGTTTTACTGATAAATTGTTGTAAATAATTTAATATGTCATTAAATGCAGCAGCATAACCATGTAAGATTATAATATAAACCAAGGAAATATAATGATATATGATGAAAAAAAAAAAAATCCAAGTTAAAGTCCTTGTTGTAAGTCTTAGGGGACACGTGCTGTAGCTTTTAGTTAGACTATTGCGTTTTGTGTTTCCTCCCAATGGTAATTGAAGAAATAATTGAATTGCCAATTCAGGTGTGAAAGTTAACCACGGCAAGGCAAGGCATGTGAACAAGACTGTGAACCGCAAACGTCGACAGATAACAGAAATTCATGTTGAAGTCAAAAGTTTAGCTAAATAATAATTCAATTCAAGCCCTTTTTTCATGCCTTAAATATGTTTGACTTTAAGAGGATAAAAATAAAATAAGCTCCAAATGTTTTTGTAATATTCAAAAAAAAAAAAATAATAAATAAAAAGAAAGCAAGTTTATCTTCGTCAGACCAAAGATTTCATACTCTTTGCAGTCTTAGAAGAACATTTTTAGCCGATTGTTACTATGGCAGCTATATGATATAGTAGTCCGATTTAGACTAAATTTATATAAGGCGCATATATCATCACTAAACTCTAGTTCCGTAAGTTTCATCTGGATAGTGTTAGAAATAAAAATGTTTTCATACAAAAACTCAATTTTTGGCCGATTGTTACTATGGCAGCTATATGATATAGTAGTCCGATTTGGACCAAATTCATATGAGACATGTAAATCATCACTAAACTCAAATCCTATAAGTTTCATCTGGATAGCATTACAAACAAACAAATTTTTCATACAAAAACTCAATTTTTGTCCGATTGTTGCTATGGCAGCTATATCATATAGTAGTCCGATTTGGACCAAATTCATATGAGACATGTAAATCGTCACTGAACTCAAATCCCGTAAGTTTCATCTGGATAGCGTTACAAATAAATTTTTTCATACAAAAACTCAATTTTTGTCCGATTGTTCCTATGGCAGCTATATCATATAGTAGTCCGATTTAGACCAAATTTATATTAGGCGCATATGTCATCACTAAACTCAAGTCCCGTAAGTTTCATCTGGATAGCGTTACACATACAAATTTTTTCATACAAAAACTCAATTTTTGTCCGATTGTTCCTATGGCAGCTATATAATATAGTAGTTCGATTTAGACCAAATTTATATAAGGCGCATATGTCATCACTAAACTCAAATCCTATAAGTTTCATCTGGATAGCGTTACAAACAAACAAATTTTTCATACAAAAACTCAATTTTTGGCCGATTGTTCCTATGGCAGCTATATGATATAGTAGTCCGATTTTGATAAAATTTATATAAGACGTCTAACACTTCACTAAATCTAAATTCTGTAAGTTACAGTCGGATAGCTGAAGAAATAAAGAAAAACTACTATTTCCGGGCGATTGTTCCTATGGCAGCTATATGATATAGTGTTCCGATCCGGTCGGTTTGGTTTAAAACTGACGGCAAGACGGACATGCATATTTAGATTCTCCTCTCGTCGCTGATCAAGAATATACATATACTATACTTTGTTCGCTTTGCCACGCCTTCTAAGGGGCGTTACAAACAACTTTGCAAAATTCATATACCCTTTGCAAGGGTATAACAAGAAAGTCAAATAAGTTAAATTCTTGCTTTACTTTTTCCACGAAGACTCAACTCAAAGAGAATATTTTCTTACCGAAAGTTGCGCGTTTAAATGACAAATACCATAGAGAGCTGCTGCTGCTACTGCTACTGCTACTGCTGCTGTTGGTGTTGCGTTTATTTTATTTAGTTTGACATGCTGCAGATGATGAGTTTTATTTTTCTCCTTTTTCAGCTATTTTACTATATATTGTACAATATCTCTTATCACAATGCTGCGCTATTTTGTTGCGTTCTTTTGTTGCGCTCTAGATCATAAAGTGAGTCTCGCAAAGCAGAAACTTCCGCGACGTTTTTTATCGCACATAAATTTTCAAAAAGAACTAGATAATTTTTTCACATTTTGTATATTTTATTAAGTTTGAAATTACTTTTGATTATTTTTTTTTTAAATTTTAAATTTTTATTTTTTTTAAATTTAATTTAAAATTTTTTTACTTTTAAATATTATTTTATTTTGAATTTTTTTTAAAATTTTTATAGTTAAATTTTTTTTTATTTTTTTTACTTTTTAAAATTTCAATTTTTTTAAATTTTTAATATTTTATTTTTTAATATTTATATTTTTTTTAAAATTTAATTTCAAATTTTTTACTTTTAAATATTATTTTATTTGTATATTTTTTTTTAATTTTTAAAGTTAAAATATTTTTATTTTTTTACTTTTTAATATTATTATATTTTGTGTCAGTTTGTATTTTTTTTTTTTAATAATTTCTTAAAAATTTTATTTTTAAAATTTATGTTTTTTTAAATTTAAGTTCAAATTTGTAACTTTTAAATATTTTGTATTTTTTTTTTAAATCTTTAACACTTAAAACACATAATTTGACAAGTAGTTTAATAAAAGTTAACAGCAAATTTCTATGTATTATTTTTTCAAGTTTTTGAAAATTTATTTTTTATTATTTATATTAAAAATACTTAAATATGTTTAATTAAAAAATTTGTATTTTTATTTTTATTGAAATTTTTCTATATCTAAATTTTTTTTATTGTATTTTTTTTTTTAATATTAAACACTTGAAATATAATTTGACGAAGAGTTTAATTAATTTGATTTGTAATTTGAAAATTGTTGGCTATGGGGAAACACATCCGTCTGGCAGCGCAGTCAATGTTAGACTGAATTTCCTTGTGGCCATCGAGACGACACTTAATGTGCCAATGTTGGCATTTAACAGCTGTTAACTTTGAAGCAGCACTAAGTTCTGTTAGTATGCATACGCTCTCGCTCTCTCTTGGATAACTCTCTCTCTCTCTGTCTGTCTGTGTTTTTTGCTCTTGCTTTGGCTTGCAAGCTTGTAGGTTTATTTGAGCGCCTTTAGCATTTCGACATAATTTCATTCATAAATTCATGCACTTTACCTTGACTTTGACACCGAGACAGTCAAACACACTCAAACACACACAAACACACGCACACATGCACATATACACAGATAAACATGACTGGCAAATACATTTACTGACTTGGACTATAATTTTTGTGTGTTGTAACATGTCGTATGAGTAATGCATAGCTTGAAGCCCATAAACGGTAGTTCATTTTCATAAAAATAAAATTGAATTGAATTAAAAAAAAACTTAGATGAGCATATTTTTATTGGCAATTCAACTAGCTTAAATGGCTTAAAGCACTTACACTTACAGTTACTTTTAATATTTATTGAACCTGGCGCCGCCTTGATGGGCGTTCAACTGGTTTTTTTTTTTGTCTCCCTCCGTCATACAACACTCCTACATCCACTCCCATTCTCAACGACTGATTGAAACAATCAAAACTCACGCGAAATCTGAGCAAGCTTTGACATTCTACCAGCTGAATTTTACAGTTTTCTTTTCTTTCGTTTTTTCCTTTCTGCGTATTTTTTTTTTTCTTTTGCTTTGTTGCTTTGCAGAACATTACGTACTTGTATCCCGTCGACCGCATATTAATCTTTGGCTTGGCCAACAGTGCTAGATTTGTGGCATTTTGTTTTTGTCGCGAATTCAATTGAAATTGTGGAAATGGCCTTTGAGGCTTTAAAGCGGATTTTCATCTTGGTTTTTCTACATTTTTTTTCTTTTTTTTTTCTCTTTCTGCAATTTGTGCGTCTGTTTGAGCTTTTGTTTTTCTTCTTAATGGTTATGCCTTTGGGACAATATCGCGAACAACAGTTTGTCAGCAAACTCGTAATTACAACAAAAGTCATAATATAACTTTGGCTAAATTGCTGACGCATAAATATATCAAATGAAATATTAAGCGTTTTTCATTTTTTAGATGTGAAATTCCACGATTTTTTTAAAGATTTTTTTTCTTCTTCAATTTCAACATAAGAATTTAACTAAAATTCTTTTTTAATTAATTCTTAAAAAAAAGTTAAATAAGGAAATGTTGAAGTAGAAATAAAGTTGAACAGCACAAAAAAAAAATTGATTATAAAAATGTCTCTTACAGATTTCATTTCCTTTTTCATTTTTTGATTTTTCCTTTTTTATTTATTTTTTTTTTACATTTTTTTTGCTGTAATTATTTTGTGAGAAAAGGAAAATTTACTAATCCTTCCATCATCATTCTGTTCAACTGCTAATACAGTTATTTTGTCCTCGACCTACCACAAAAAAAAAACACAATCTATTTAGCAACAAAACGAAACAAAAATTGTCTGCTAAAAATTATCGTTGAAAAAAGTTTCAACATAATCTCTTCGAAGGCCTGTCAGACTTCCGACTTCCGACTGACAATGACAATTCTCGTTATTATATTTTTGCAACAGATGCTAATACGAATTAAGAGAAATTCAAGTGTAAAAATACTGTAGAAACAGAAAATCAGAGCTACAGCTGTCTACTTACTTAAACTTATTCACTTGAAGGACATTTTTATTTAATGTGCCGCAAATAATCACTTGGTCATAATCAGTTAACGTTCATTCTGTGGATTATTCATGAGATAATCGTAATGCTGTTCGAGCACAAACACTCGAACACTCGAACATTTGAAAATCTTTATCTTTTATTTTTACTTACAACTATTGTATATAGTATATATAAAGAGACACAGTGTTGTCTAATTGTTTTCATACACCAAGCCAACACCATAGACAAAATTCAATTGTACATGTAATTTGTAAATCGTTTTAAATCCTTATGTAACCATTTTATTGGTCAGTCGAGACTGAGACTGAGAGTCTGAGAGTTGAGTCAAATGCGAGCATGACACTGATTACCATAATTTGAAACTTTAGACGCACACATGTGAACGTTCAATTGGTTGATGTATAAGCAGAGTGATGTAGCGTATGGGATGTGAGAGGCAGGAGTTACGTTATCCTAAATCAAAAAAGGGTCGACCACAAATTGGTTGCTTGGTTGCTTGATATTGCGCTGCGGTTGGTCCTTGTTGTGCCGCTTAACGTGATTTACGAGTGCAATGCGTTTAACGATAACAATAATGATGACAATGACAATGACGATAACGATTGCTGTTGTTGTTGTTGTGTTTGTCTTTTCATTTTCAAGTCGTTTTCTGTTATTTTTTTTTTTTTTTGTGGGAGACACTTTTAAATGCGTCATCTAATTTCAGTTTGAGGCATTTAAGTAAAAGTAATTAGCCTAAAATGTCAAAGTCCTTCAATTTCAAGCGCAATGAACTTTCTTCTATTACATTCTATTGCCTGCCATAACTCATACGCCATGTTGCACATTCTTTAAGCTTTTACGCAAATGAACAAAATGCCCGAAAGAGCCTTTCCAAGAATTTCTTCTGCTTCATTTATTGTTACAGTCAAACACAAAAAAAAAAACGAAAAAAAAAAAACATTAAAAAAAACCAACACTAAGTACTTGTGCTAACTAATCGAAGACCACAATTAGCTAACAATGAAATTCACAAAATTCAATATTCACCCACGCACCCACGCAATGTGACTTGTTGCCCCGCGTGCGTGCGTCAAATAAATCGAAGATAGCATAAACCGAAAAATATACCCGAAAAAAAAACAACAAAAAAAAAAAAGAAAATTAATGAAAGGGCAACAAATTTAATTAAAAGTTTATATAGTAAAAATTATTCAAGTGTAGTACAAAATCTGCATACTCTTTTTTTAAGTGTAAAAAAAAAAACATTAAAAAATAATATAAATATTAATTAAAAATATATATAAATAAATAAATAGAAATAAATAAATATATATATAAATGAATAAATGAATAAATGAATAAATGAATAAATGAATAAATGAATAAATGAATAAATGAATAAATGAATAAATGAATAAATGAATAAATGAATAAATGAATAAATGAATAAATGAATAAATGAATAAATGAATAAATGAATAAATGAATAAATGAATAAATGAATAAATGAATAAATGAATAAATGAATAAATGAATAAATGAATAAATGAATAAATGAATAAATGAATAAATGAATAAATGAATAAATGAATAAATAAATAAATGAATAAATGAATAAATGAATAAATGAATAAATGAATAAATGAATAAATGAATAAATGCATAAATGAATAAATGAATAAATGCATAAATGAATAAATGAATAAATGATATAAATGAATAAATATATAAATGAATAAATTATTTAAAAAATAAATATATAAATTATTTAAAAAATAAATATATAAATTAATTAAAAAATAAATAAATAATAAAATACATAAATAAATAATAAAATAATAAAATAATAAAATAATTAATAAAAAAATATATAAATAATAAAATTTAAATTAATTAAAATAATTGAAATTATTTATAAAATATAATCTGTAAATTGATATTTTCTATATTTTACACGCCGAATTTGTGTTCAAAGATTTTAAAAATTCGTAGACAAATTTCTAAGAATTCAAAGAAATATCAGTTAAAGTTTCAGGTTCCTGCCATTTTTAGCTTAATTGCACAGTTAAACCTTCAACAAGTTGTCGTCGTCTTCTATTTCAATTATTGATTTTAAAGCATCGATTCTTTTAGCATAGAGTATTTTAGCAACAGGTTTTAATATTTGAAAATTTCTAAGTATTTGAAAGTATTATGAGAAATGAAATACCTAATGGACTTTACTACAGCTGCAAACATTTTAATTAACAATATGTTTATAATATGCTCAAAGTAAAGTCTGCACAAACAAATGAATTCAAAAAGCAAAAAAAAGCAAAAAAAAAAAAAAATATTTTATTATAAATTTGAAATTGAAATAAAAGCAAAATATTTGTAGAAATTCCATTTGCACGACAAGCTTGATGAGCAAATGTATTATGTATAATATTTGCCAAGGCAAAGAAGAAAAAAAAATAAGAAACGGGCTGCTCGAACTGCAAATGACTTTTGGGGCAACTTGATGAGCGTCTTCGTTGATGTTGGCGGCAAGCAATAAAACTAAATGAATTGAAAACTTGCAACCAAAATTCAAGTTGAATTTCGTTGCGACAATGACAAAACTTCAAACGAAATTGATAAAAATAGAAAGAACTCAAAAACAACAAATGAAAACACAAGTAAAAGGAAAATAGAAAACGTGAACTGAACTAAAAGGCGAACTCTCTGCTGATGTCATGTTTGAAGCTCATAAAGAAAACAGTTGAAATTGTCTACTACTTAAAGAAAGACAGAAAAACGAAAATATATTTTGGTAAGAAAAAATAATGCTGACTGTGGCTGTATTAGAAAATTGAAAACTGACAGCTGACATTTGACAGTTCACAGTTGACAGTTGAGAATCAAATTGAAGAAATACTGCGATTGCTTGCCATGAATGGTTTGAGTATGTCCTTTGGCACGTGCCTTGTGTTTGTAAAGGATACGTGTATGTGGTTCAATAGACACTATGTATACCACAGACAACTACTTCCTGCTTGTAAGAGATGCTGTCCACCAGCACTTTTAATGTTTTGTTTGTTTAGGACTTTGTTTTGATTAAGTGCCACAAAAAAATAAAATACTACAAAAAAAAAAATCGTATATATAAATTTTATTTAAGATTATTTGCATAAAAATTGAAGATTGCTGCTGCATTTGTATTTGTATTTGTATTTGTATTTGATTTATTTGCTCTTGTCATTTGCACGCAATTTCTCAATCGTTGTCGCTCGTTTCATATACTCATATCACTAGCAATATTCTCTCTCTCTCTCTCTGTCTCTTTCTCTCTTTGACTATATGTTTTTCTCGTCTCGCA
The DNA here is from genome assembly GCA_037044475.1 of Zaprionus obscuricornis. Lineage (NCBI taxonomy): Eukaryota > Metazoa > Arthropoda > Insecta > Diptera > Drosophilidae > Zaprionus > Zaprionus obscuricornis. The sequence continues at coordinate 10,096 of JBAMBR010004070.1, forward strand.
GACCTCGACTTTTATGTGCCCGTAAAGCTTAGTGATAGATTTGCCAGTGTTCGGCCATAAAACTAACGGCTAACAAACGCCCATCGGACTCATAAAATCTCACCCGACTATCATAAAAAAAAAAAAAAAACATTCTGTCTAATTGTGTTTGCATGCCGCACAGATACCTTAGCTTATATATAGACATATATATATAGCTGCCAACAGATGTTGCATATATTATTTTTAAAATTTTTTATACATATATTACACTTGTGTAGGAGCAGTAAATTTTAACATATGATTCATCAGAAGAGCACGAAAAATGTTTTTTACTTTTTTTTTTTGAGCAAAGCTTGATCTAATTTTGGCAATATATATGCTACTCGCGCAGTTAGTAATCTTTATATGGAAAAGTGATTTTTATAACAAATTTTTTGTATATATTAAAATTAAATTGCTTAAATTCTTATGGTACAATAACTGACATTAAACACTGTTAGCTATATGTTATGCAAGTTAATATTTTTATTTTTCTTTCAAACTCTTACTCTTGCTCATCATACCCATTTCTTGGTCAACATTAATGTAAGGGTATTGCAAAAAAACACGAGTCAATTTTTGTTAGCCATTTAACGGGTCAGCTCTTGGCCAATTTGGTGCAAGTCCGATAACAACAATGCGTTTAAATTGAATTGTTCATTTTTTCTTGTAGCGTAGCTTTAATTGAACCTATGTCAACCTGCTAGCGAATGACGTTCATTAGGTGGCTAAAAGGACATCGTTAAGAGTGTCCTGGCAGTAGGCAGCTGTAGCTGCTTTTTCTGCTTCTTCTTTTTTAATATGCCACTAAATAAGATTAAGTGCATGCCACAATATTAAGTATTTGCATTTTTATTTCATCTCAGACAGCATGTAAGAAAGAGAGAGAGCACATTGAGTGGAAGGGCGAGAGAGAGAGAGAGAGCATGAGAGAAAGATAGAACGCGCGCAGAATCTTCACTTTTTAACTAAAAGCAACCGGTAGTTCTTGCAGCGCTGCCAACGTTAACTTCGACAGCGCTGTTGAATGTTGCGTCGCTGTTAACTTGTTTGGCGCCTCGTGATTGTTGACCAAAAATTCAGTCGCTGTTAAACGGATGCTGCGGCCAGTTGTTGTCGCTTTCGACCAGCTCGTGGGCCGATTCGAGACCCGAACGAGTAAACGAGCGTAAACGCGAACATAAACTCGAGCGCGAGCATATTTAAACGCAACTTTTAAATCAAAGTAATATTATTATATTATTTATTTTTTTAAATTATTTTTCAACTGAATTATTTATCAAAAAAAAAAAATAATTTATAGACGCATGAAATAATTATAAAAAAAAAAATTAGAGAGAACAACAAGTTCATAAACCTTGTTAAAAAAAAAAAAAACGAAAATCCAAAAACAATTCATAATTAACATTTTAGCGAATTGTTACTAATAAACAAATGATATTTCCAAAAAAAAAAAAACAGAAACACAAGACAACAAAGTGCATTGTACGCAATAAGAAAACAAAACTCGCAAAGTAATAAAAAAAAAACAAAACAAGAAACAAAAAAATAAAATAAATAAATGAAAATAAGTGAAAGAAGAATATGAAGTGAAAATAAAGTGTATACAGAAAGCGCAATGCATAAAATTGTGGCAGGCAAGATTTAATAAATTTTAAATTTAAACGTGTTTGAAATGCATAAAAACTTCACGAAATTCCTGAGAGCCAAAAAAAAAAAAAAATTAAAATAAAGATTAAAAAAAAAACAAAACAAAAATAAAAATAAAAAAATATATATATAAAAATTGCTTATAATTAATTGGCCTTAACATTATCGGATGGTCGCAGCTAATGATATCTGTTGATCAATAGAATCACATACATATGTACATTAATTAGCCAAAAAAAATAAAAAAAAAATTCAAATAGTGTAAAGCCGCTCAGCCCACTTTAGGCTTGGCCATAAAAGTCTTTAAAAAATAAAATAAAATAAATTTGTTATGCAAAAAGTTTCCTAATACTATAAACACGAAAAATGTTTACAATAGCCAACAACAACAACAACAGCAACCACAAAAAAAGTAGCGAAAAACAACAAAAACAACTTTATGATCATTGAAATACCATCAGTATTTTATTTTTTTTTTTTGATGCGTCGTGCAAAATGCGATTCTTATTTAGACCATTGCCCATGTTGATGCCAAAAAATAACAAAAATATCATAGATATAGTATATATATTATGTGCATATCTTAGATATGTATGGTATATAATATCGAATCTATAGAAAATGCCAACACCCCAACACAACAGATACAACAGACAGTTGGATAAGTTAATGAAAACGCTATACGGCTAAAAGCAAGAGAAAAACCTGTTTTCATATCATAATAAAACACAATTCGACAACATTCTTAGCAACGTGCATATTTTTGTATAAATATTTATAATATTTTTTTTGACAATTTTTTTTGACAATTTTTTTTTTTCTTCTTCCATCATATAAAAAACGAAAAAAATAAATATAAAATTTGATTTTTTTTTTTTATTATTTATTATAATAATGTCATCTAAAAGCTGTTAGCTGCCTTTTTTTATGATTATGCGCGCGCGCTCTTGTGAATGAATAAGTTTATTTAAATAAATATTATTAGGCAAGAGTTTTGCGGCAGCTTCATATGACCTTGATTCTGCTGCCAAGCTGCTGTCCTTTATCTTTCAGTCAGCTTGCTATTGTTTACCTGTATCCTGTGATTTTGTCATGCTGTCACTGTCACAGTGAATAATTTCAATTAAATGCCACTTAGCAATGCAAATGATTTCTCAGCGAGTGTGTCTTCGTCTCTCTCACTTCAACTGTATAATATTTAATTTATGAAAACTTTGGTAGCTAACGGTAAATTGATGTATAAACTTTGTGTATGAGGAAAATATTAGAATAGAGAAAAAAAATGATAACAATTCCAATCAAATTTATCAATTTCCATATTCTCTATCACAGCTTAAACTCATTCCCTCTCTCTCTCTTTCTCTCTCTACTGCTGTCACTCTATCTTGTCCAATAGCTGCCGCTACACGAACACCGAGCACCTACAAACACACACACACACACATATGCACAGCAGCAGCAGCGACAGCAACACATCAATGCTATCTGTCAATATGTCTGGCATAGGCATGGGCATGATCACGCCCCCATTGTCTGAACTACAAGCATTACAACATGAGAAATTCTTTTTAAATTTAACACAAGTGTTAAACATATCGGCGGATAATTTAACCACATTATTACAAAGCATTGAGCCACAAGATCTACTTGAAGAGCCACAACCCACAATGGCAACAATGCCATCGATGAGTCTATTGGCAACATTAACTGTTGGCTATGCATTAATCTTTGTGGCCGGCATATTGGGTAATCTTATTACCTGCATTGTGATCTCACGCAATAATTTTATGCATACAGCAACAAATTTCTATCTCTTCAATTTGGCTATATCGGATCTTATATTGCTATGTTCTGGTATGTTATCTGGTTATGCCATTAAATCGCAGCAAACATTTGTTGGAACTGTAATTATTTTCGTGTTCTTTAGGCATGCCACAGGATTTATATAACCTTTGGCAACCAGACAATTATCCCTTCTCCGATGGCATTTGTATATTAGAGAGTGTACTCTCTGAGACAGCAGCCAATGCGACCGTGCTGACCATCACATCATTTACTGTCGAACGTTATATTGCCATCTGTCATCCCTTTAGGTAAGTATGAAGGTTGGAGGTATCTTTTTCTATTTTTTGTGGGGACTATGTGCACTTGATTGATATGCTCTCTGTGTGTCCCTAATATAGGCAACATACCATGTCGAAATTGTCGCGTGCCATAAAGTTCATTTTTGCCATTTGGATTGCAGCCCTGCTGCTTGCCCTGCCACAAGCAATTCAGTTTTCGGTTGTCAACCAGGGTGCAGGTTCATCATGTACGGTAAATACTATTAACATACGTGTGTGTGAAACACACACACACACACACGTATACGAAAAGCACTTAGCGCATAGACACATAGAGAATATTAAATGAATATTTTTCTATGTAAAAATATAGTATTTTTTTTTTTTTTATACATTTAACTGAATCTTCATTTTGTATTTTTTTAATGTAAATACAACTTAAGTAAGTGCAAAAAGTAAAACAACATAATATCAATAATATTGAAAAAAATACTGAAAAAAATACTAAAAGAATACTAAGAAAAATACTAAAAATACTGAGTAAAATACTAAAAAAAAATACTGAACTAATAAAAATACTAACAATTACCTGCAAATGTTAAGCTTCTAGTGTCAAGATATTTTTTTTAGTATTTTTATCATATTTTTTTCGGTTTAATAATAAAAATTACAAAAAATACTATAAAATATACTTAAAAAAAATAAAAAAAAAATACTAAAAAATAATACTAAAAAAAATACTGAAAAAATATTAAAATAAATACTAACAAATACTTGAAACTGTTAAGGTTTTAGTGTCACGTATTTTTTTTTAGTATTTTTATCATATTTTTTTCGGTATAATAATAAAAATTACAAAAAAATACTATAAAATATACTAAAAAATACTAAAAAAAAAATACTGAAAAAATATTAAAATAAATACTAACAAATACTTGAAACTGTTAAGGTTCTAGTGTCAAGTATTTGTTTTTAGTATTTTTTTTCATATTTTTCGGTATTTTTGTAGTAAGTATTTTTCTAGTATTCTTGATTATTTAACAGTTTGCTAAAAATATTAAATGATTTTCTTTTGAAAGTGCAAAAAAAAAATTATTTTAATTTAAATAATATTAAAATTAAATATTTTTTTCATTTGTAATTAGCAAAAATAAAATAAAAATAAAACAAATACTAAAAAGAAAATACTTAAAAAATATACTCAAAAAATATTAAAAAAATATACTAACATAATTATTAAAAAAAATACTCAAAAACTATTTAAAAATTTTTCCTTTCCTTTGCTTAGAAAAATATATTTAAATTTAAAGCATAGAAAAATAAAATGTTTCTAAAGTATTTTTATTTTTTTTTTTTTTTGCAACTTATTTTAAGTTGAATTTTTTAAGTGTAGCTTACTTTAAATTTTCTTTATGTATATTTAATTATTTTTGTTTTTTTTTTTTTTGTTGCTCGAACAGATGAACAACGATTTTTTTGCACATGTATTCGCTGTTTCCGGCTTTCTGTTCTTTGGGGGCCCAATGACGGCCATCTGTGTGCTCTACGTGCTCATTGGGATTAAGCTGAAACGTAGTCGACTGCTGCAGGCGTTGCCAAGGCGTTCGTACGATGTTAATCGGGGCATAAGTGCACAAACACGCGTCATACGGATGCTGGGTAAATGTCATGACTCGCGACATATTCTCGTCGCTGATGAAAGACGCAAAAAAAAACAAAAAGTTTCTTTCACATTTTCTTCTTTTTTTTCTTCTTTTTTTTGTTCATTTTTTCTTTTTTTTTGCAGTCGCTGTTGCCGTTGCGTTTTTCATTTGCTGGGCTCCGTTTCATGCTCAACGCCTGATGGCAGTTTATGGCTCAACATTTCGCATTGAATCGCAATGGTTCAACGATGTCTTCAACATATTGAACTATACATCCGGTGTATTATATTTTCTCTCCACATGCATTAATCCCTTGCTCTATAATATTATGAGTCATAAGTTTCGTGAGGCCTTTAAGGTAAGTGCTGAAATTTTTTTTATATTTTAATTTTTTGTGTGTGAAAAATATTTTAATATTTTTGTCAACTTGTTTATGCTGCAGGTAACATTGGCGCGTCAATTTCGTCTGTCGGGCAAGCGTCAGGGTCAAGGTTTGCCGCATACATACAGTGCATTGCGTCGCAATCAGACAGGTTCACTGCGTCTACATACAGTATGTACACAGTAAATGCAACTGCTTAAAAATTTCTATATATTTCACTGTCTCTCTCTCTCTCTTTCTTTGCAGGATAGTGTAAGAACTACAACAACATTGAGCACCTTGAATGGCAGCAGCAGCAATGGCGGCGCAAATGCTGTTACAGTGGGTGGCATCACTACTGTTGGTGCTCGCAGCTCACAACGTTTGCAGCGCGGCTCACTTGGCAGTTCACATGGCACTTTGCTCAGCACACAGAGTCGCAGTCGTCAAGATCTGTTTGCGGCACGTCTTTCAGCAGTTGATGGCACTGCTGCTGTAGTTGGAGCTGCTGTCGCACATGCACATCCTCATACACATACACATCCTCATACACATACACATACACATACACATGCACATACACAAGCACATAGAACGCTACAAACACAAATCTCTCAACTATCTTCAGTTGGTGATGCGCACTCACTGCTAGAGGCAGAACTTCAATGGCCCGAAGAGCAATACGAGCTGTCGATGTCACGTCAGTTGCAAGCGCCCACAATGGGAGCCATTGATGAACTTAGCTGTCAATCAAGTGGCGCAGGACTTGAGGCAGGACTTTCACGTTCACGTCTTAAACTGACGCGTATCACAAGGCAGTCGTCGTTGTCATTGTCATCAGCAGCGCCACAATCATTGGCAAGCATTGCAGCATTTGTTAGTGAGACAAATAATGCTAGCAGTGGCAAAGTGCGTAAGGCAAAGGCTAAAACGTTGAAGACATCAAATGCGTTCAAGGGTCTAAAAGCCAAATTGAATTGGCGTGACAAGCACAAGGCGCAGCCAGCAAGTCAACATTCAACACAGACACTAACACAGACACATACAATGACAAATAATGAAGGCAATGTTGTAGCTGACAATGATGATAAGATGCTGTCAAGTGTTGAGCGTGTACTTTACTAAGTTTCATTCCATTCCCACAAACACATACTACACATCCCCTTCATCATCCCCTACACCAGGTAGACATACTTACATACATAACTGTGATAAGAGCAGCAGAAGCCGAACAATTCCGAAGTTGTGGTCAATTATTAGCCGCTTCTATTCCTAGCACATAACATATACATAACATATACATATAATATTATCTATAGATATATATATGTACATATATATAGACATACATATATATATATATATATATATATATATATAATATATAGTTATAGCATATATATTATATACTTAGTCATAAATTTTTGCCCTTTCATGTATTCGACTTTTGTGTCTTAATAAAATGCCGCAATTTTTAGTTGATATCTCTGTCTATTTTCTTCTTCTTTCTCTCTCTCTTACTCTCTTTCTCTCTCTCTCTCTCTCTCTCTCTCTCTTTCTCTCTTTTTGTGGTTTAATGAATTCCATGTAAGTTTTAAGCACAGCACGCGCTGACTCTAAACCATAATCCCTGGCAAATTAAGATGTTTATCGGACGCATAAATTCACTTTTGGTCTAGACGACAGACGACAGACGAATGAGCAGCTCTCTCTCTCACTCTCTCTCTCTCTCTCTCACTCTTTCGAGTGTTTTGGCAAGCAGCTAACTGTAAAATGCGCATTACTCATTTTTTTTTTTTTTAAATGCTATGCTGTGTGTGTATGTCTATGACCTTGACTAATTACAGTGAGTAATTAGAGGAAAGCAAATAAAAAATATTGCAGCTGCATAAATCTTATATGTTATCATATGTGCATCATATATTTATATATACAAATATACAAATATTTTTTATTTTTTTTTATATATAAATCAACAGCTAAAAAGCAATTAAATTTTCAGCTCATCAAGAGCACAACGTTAGCTTAGCTTAGCATATATTTCATACCACTGTGCAAACTCTGCTGCTGTGAATATTTTAGAGTGCCAGCTGTGCACTTTTTGGCGCTTTTAGTTTTAATTGTTGCACGACCAAATTAATTAGAGGACAGTGTGAAATTTTTTGTGTGTGTGAAAAAAAAATGGAAAAAGCAGCGAAACCACGCGCATGTGTTAGCCAAAAAAATAAATGGCACTGTATTCATAAAGTGCAGCATATGTTGGCTGAAAACTTGTATAGAAAAAAAAATAACTGTAGACATGTGTATGTGTGTGTGTGCAAAAGCGTCAGGTACTAATTTTGACCGCAACATAACGTTATTTGAGGCTAAATTAAATGAGCAGACATATTGGGCAGCAGCAGCAACTACAGCAGCAGCAACAGCAACTACAGCAGCAGCAACAGCAGCAGCAACTAGCAGCAGCAACTACAGCAGCAACAGCAGCAACTAGAGCAGCAGCAACTAGAACAGCAACTAGAGCAGCAACTAGCAGCAACAGCAACAGCAGCAGCAACAGCAGCAGCAAAAGCAGCAACTACAGCAGCAGCAGCAGCAATAGCAACTAGCAGCAGCAGCAACTACAGCAGCAACAGCAGCAGCAACTACAGCAGCAGCAACATCATGTGTAGCAGCAGCTGTTGTTTAGCTTTTTATTTTCAACATATTGCATAACAAAAAATATTACGCGAAAATAATATTAGAAGAAGCAGAAGATATATATATAACATATATATATATATATATATATATATTCGCATATACTCAGACATATAACATATATATATATATGTTCACATATACTCAGACATATGCCACGGCTAACTTAATGTATGAGTCATAGTGGCAAGTGGCAAGTGGCAAGTGATAACTTGTGGCAAGCATTGTAATTACTTGAGTTTGAAAACTTTGACAATAATTTCGACGCTGTGCTTTATGGAAAACAAATAAACTTAACTTAACTTAACTTGGCTAATCATATGCTTAAGAACTTCGATGGCGTCGCACAGCTGCACAACAACAAAAAAAAAAAGAAAATCTGCAAAAAATAAAAATAAAAGAAAAAGAAAAAAACAATTGATCAAATATACAAGTTATCGCCATTATCATCGTCATCGGCGGCAGCGTTATCGCTATCGTTGATGCTGCTGCTGCTGCTGCTGCTTAACATTTAAGTCAAAAGGCTGTGCAAATAGTTTCGATGAACTTCATCAGTTTAATGCGCTGCCAAAAAGTCAGTGGAAAAATAAGCAAAAAAAAACAAAAAGAAGCGATAAACTAACAAGACAAAGATGATGATGATGATGATAATGATAATGATGATGATGATGATGTAGAGTAAGACTAATACTCGTCTATAATATAGACTTAAGAGAAAACCACACAATAAATTTTAGTGTCCTTTATCCTTTATCCTGCCCGAAAAATTTACTTTTCTTCGTCGAATTGTCAAATTGTCTCGATGAGAATTGTGTCATTCAATTTACGGCGCTTCTTTTCTTTTCTATTATTTTTATTTTATTTTATTTTCTTTTAAATTCACTATAATACGTCTTTGTTTATATCCATGACAACACACACACACTCACACACATGCATATATATATATGTATCGCATAAATTGAATATAAATAGAAAGAGCAACAAATTTCTGTTGTGCCTTTAGAGAGGTTGCCTCTGGCCAATAAACTCGCAATTCTTCAATTTATATGTATGAGTCCAGTTTGCAATTCAAATCGATTGCTTTTGCCCTATCAATTTGTGGGCGCTAGTGGGCGTGGTCTATTGTTGCGGCAATTAAGCCATAAAATATTGTTGCATACTTTTGCACGTTCGCAGTGTACTGTGAAGTCTGCAGACTGTACGATAAATGTTAGCATTGAAATTATTTATTGTTTTTATTTATTTGTTGAAATAAAGATTATTACGTAACACACACACACACACACACACACACATACACATATTCAATGAATATACTAAAATTAATACATCATTTTATGCACATTTTCACATTATGCAATCAGCTCGCAACACACAAACAATTTTGCATAGCAAATAACAAAAAAAAAAAAAGTTTCCGTTCAAGTCTTTGCTTTGATTTTGATTTTGGATTTTGGATTTTGGATTTTGTTTTTGCTTGCTTGCGAAAGTAAATGCGTATTTCAGATGCCAAACATGTCGAAGCAATGTGTTTCGCACAGCAGCAGGACAATACGCCTTTAACATACATATATAACGATACCCAGTGGGACTTTTGGACTTCTTTGGACACTGAGAAAGTCAGTGATAAGTAAGTTGAGCTAAAAGTTAAGTCAACTTTTTATATGCTTGCAGAGTGTATATTCATTTTGAAGAGGAGTTTGTAAGACCTTTGTAAGAGGCGTGATAGACCCAACAAAGTATATAGTATATATATTCTTGATCAGCTTTGACAGGAGCATCCAAATCTACATGTCCAACTATCCGGCAGTCTCTCAATTTTACAGCTATTTCAATGAAACTTGGCATACATACTCGCTATGACCATAGGCTGTATATAAGTCGAAAATGGGGCGGAGCGAAGCACTATATCATATAGCTGTCATAGGAACGATCATCCGAAAACTGTTGTTTTTCTTTGTTTGTCAAGCTATAAGGCGGAAACTTACAGGATTTGGGTTTGGTGACAATCTACACGTCTCATATAAATTTGGTTCAAATCGGACAACTATATCTTATAGCTGTCATAGGAACAATCGGTCTAAATTTGAGTTTTTGTATAAAAAGACTTTTTTGTTTGTTAAGTTATTTAAATGAAACTTGCAGGATTTGAGTTTAGTGACGATTTACATGTCTCATATAAATTTGGTCCAAATCGGACAACTATATCTTATAGCTGTCATAGGAACGATCAGTCGAAAATTAAAGTTTTTGTATGAAAAACTTGTTTGTTTGTTAAGCTATGCAGCTAAAACCTACAGGATTTGAGTTGAGCAGTGACTTACAAGTCTCATATAAATTTGGTCATAAAGAGACAGCTATATCATATAGCTGTCATAGGAAAAATCGGCCGAAATTTGAGTTTTTGTATAAAAAGTTTTTTAGTTTGTTAAGTTATTTGGATAAAACTTACAGGATTTAAGTTTAGTGACGATTTACATGTCTCATATAAATTTGGTCCAAATCGGACAACTATATCTTATAGCTGTCATAGGAATGATCAATTCAAAATTAAGTTTTAGTATGAAAAACTTTTTTGTTTGTAACGCTATCCAGATGAAGCTTACGGGACTTCCATTTAGTGACAATATGTGCGCCTTCTATAAATTTTATCTAAATCGGACTACTATTTCATATAGCTGCCATAGAAACACTTGGCTGAAAATTAATATTTTCTTTCATGAAAATTTTTCTTCTATAACTGCAAGGGTATAAAATCGTTGACTCGCCCGTTGATAAATTTGCTTTCTTGTCTCTTTTATCGTACACGAACTTATGGCAAGTTTGAACTTGAATAATTAAAAGAAAAATTGTTGCTGTATCGAAATGAAATTCTCATGTGCTGGACATGTCCCACTGGGCTATTATTAGTACAAATATTGAAGTTCTACTGTGGTCGCCATTTAGCATGGCACGTACATACATACATATATTGATTGTTGTTGTTGTTGTTGTATTCTCGTCATGTTGTTGTTGTTGTTGTTGTTATTGTTATGAGGATTTATGCTAAAGCTTGGCAAA
>JBAMBR010004071.1:0-61815 GCA_037044475.1 Zaprionus obscuricornis
TGATTTGATTTATTTCTCGTTTGGTGTTTTACACCCAAAATAACAAACGATGCTTGAAAAATCTTTTGCGAATTGTGTAAACTGAAAAAAAAAAAAAAAAAAATCATGCTATGATGATGATGATGATGTCTGATGTCTAATGTCTGTTGCGTATTATATATATATATAATATATATATCTGTATGTGTGTGAGTGTCTGTGTCTGTGCCTGTGTGTGAAGAGTAGTGCATTGCATAATACCATTTCAAGCAAAATTGAAAACTAACAATAACAAGAACAACAACAACAACAACAACAATAAGTAGACAAAGCAAAAGAACAACTGCAAAATGTACAAAATGCCATTAAAAAAAAAAAAAAAATTTTTTGTTGTTTCTTTTATTCTTCTCAATATTTTTTTTTTTTTTTGTATATTTTACAACTGAACATTTTGCCAGTAGTTGCTGTTGCTTCTTTCAGCTGCTGCTTTTGATTGCTCATTTTATTGCTTCATTGTGTCTCTGTGTGTGTGTGTGTGAAAAATTGAAGAAAAGTTTTGTTTAAAAGTTGTTTCTTTTTCTTATTTTCTTTTGCTTGTTTTTGCAAAATTCATGACGACAGAATTTTAAAAATAAATAGTTGAAAAACTTATAGAAAACTTATAGAAACATATAGCAAAAGAAGAACGCAGCAAACGTTTAGGTTTTGTGGGCGAATTGAAGAATCAAAAAAAAAAAATATATATAAAATTTTATATGTATATTTTTTTATACAGTAAATACTAGTGCAGAAAGAACTTGACATTTGAAATTAAATATTTCAGGTAATCTGCAAAAAAGAAATGAAAATTTAACTAGAGAATTTTGCATAAATTTCTTTGCTAAAATAAAAAAAAAAAAAAATTGTTGAAATTATTGAAGAATTATAGAAAATTGCACACAAGTTTTGCCTATAGATATATTATATATATATATATATATCTGCTGTATATTATAGACTTATAGTTATGCATAAATTGTTGTCATTATGATCAACATTATTTCAGCATGATGTTATACATTAAATGTCTGATTAATGCATGCCACTGGCACATTCCAAATAAATTTTTGCATAAATAAAAATATAAATAAAAATATAATAAAATTATAAATAACATTTATAATCATAATCCATAATATAAAAAAATATTATAACTATATATATGTCTATCTATATCTATATATCTACCTATATCTATATATTTCTATATATCTATTGCTCAGCATATATTTCATATATAGAATAAACAAAAAAAAAAAAAAAAATTAAATTTCTTATTGTTGCTGTTACTGTTGTTGTTGTTGTTGTTGTTGTGCATATGTTTTATTATTCACACATTCCACATTCTTTTGGCTGGACCTAAGTGAATGTTTTTTTTTTTTTTTTTTTTTATTATACAATTCCGGTTGAAATACTTTTTGGGCCTGTTCAAAATTATCTATTAGTTTTATATGATGTTTTAGCCAACTGCTGTGACTGAAAATATCTTGCCGATATTTTTATATTTTTTTGTATTTTGCTTTGGCAGCAGCTAGGCGTGGCAATGGCAAAGGCAAAAGCAAGCGGCAGCGGCATTATTATTCGCATTCGCATTTCAAGTGGCGCATCAAATATAAAATGAAAACTTTCTACAAAAAAAGCAAAAAAAAATTATTTAAAAATTTGAAATTTTGAAATTATGAAGACTTTGGCCATAAGACTATAAAATCATATTTTGCCATGTGCTTTATTGTTCACATCTATATATATATATATATATATATATGCATGTACATATATCTGTTTAGACATATGTTGTATATGTAGCTGTATTTCTTTATAATTATTGCCGGCAATTTCAACATGTTTTTGTTTTTGTTTTTGTTTTATTCAAGTGTTTTATACAAATGGCAATTTTGTTATTATTAATAATAGCATTTAATTACTTAAATTTATGAATAATGTAAGCTAAAGACACAGCAGTATATATATATATATATATATATATATATATATATATCTATATATAATGCATAATGCAAAAGTCTCATTGAAAATTGCTAAGAAAACAAATAGAAAACTGAAACTGTAAAAACAAAAAAACAATGAAATGAAGCTTAAAAACTGGTGTGCAATAAGGGTTAATGAGTCAGCAAACAAGGGTTAAGCTTTGCGCACAGCTTAGACAACAGATATTTCTATAGGCAACCTCTGCTACTACTGCTGCTGTTTGTTATTTAAGCGGCTTCTGGCACCCTAAAGCTGTCTCAACAAGTTGTTGGCTGCATAATGCGGCGTATACGTAATATGCAGCAGCGGGGTGAATAACATTCGGGGCAAACAAAAGCAGAGCAAAGCAAAGTAGAGAGAGAGAGAGAGAGAGAGAAGAAGCTGCAGCAGGGGGCAAATAGTTAAAATGCCGCTCAATGGCGTGCCAAAAAAACAAAAGGCTAAACTTAGACTTGGCCAAAATGCAAATCGTAGACCAAGTACAACAACAATAACAACAACAAGAAGAAAAATTCACTTTCAATGCAATGAAAATAGCACAGAATTTGCCATGTACATACATATATAAGTAGCAGCAATTGTTTTGCAACGTTGCACCGTGCCATGACGCTTTGCTACATTTTGGCTGACATTAACACCAGACCGACCACAAAAAGTCACAAAAACATTTGCTGGCCAGCAAATAGTTCATGTCAAATTTTTGCATGCCAAAACTAAATAAACTTTTGTCGCTTGTCGCTTTTACTCATCTTATCTTTATCTTTTCTTCAATACGTCTGCTTCTTCAGTCTTGGTCACGCGTGGGCGGTCTGACGATCGTTATGTCTTGTCTGTCCGCTGTTCGTACATTTGCCGGCCCGCCCATCGTCAATGTTGTCGCTGTCGTCAGTTGGTCAGTTTATCAAAATTGTTCATAATTAATTAATTGGCTGCGTTCCAGATTTGCAAATTGTGTTCCTCGTTTTTTTTCTGTTTTTTTTTTATTTTTTTTTTAATACCCTGTAGTTATTGCAAGTGCCTGGAGAGCAGAGTATATGCCCCTTGAGTGACTGCAGTGCAGCTAGAAGTTGCTCTGCAAGAAAGTCTCTGGGAAAAATTGAAATCTTTTTGTGTTATCTTTCGGTCTCTGTCTCTCTCGCTTTCACAGCTCAATTACAGGGTATCAGCACGTTGTCTCTACTATTAGCTTTAACATTTTTTTTTTTACTTTTATTTTTGTTACTTTTTTTTATATATTTTTCTGTCTATCTCTGACTCTCTGGCATGTACAGCTCAATTACAGGGTATTAACTAGTCGTCTTTTGTTAGCTTTTATTTTTTTTCTTAATTTTTTATTTATCTGTCTTCCTCTGTTTTTTTTTTTTGCCAATTAGTGTCTCACAACACAATTACAGGGTATCAGCTAGTCGACTATTTTTAACCTAACCTTTTGTTTTTATTTTATTACCTTAATTTTCTATTTATCTTCTCGTCTCTCAATTTCTCTGTCTTTCACATTCTAAGAACTCAATTACAGGGTATCAGCTAGTCGTATATAATTTTTTTTAATTTTAATACCTTCATTTTCTGTCTATATATCTCCCACTGGCCTTCTCTCTCTTTCTCTCTCTCTCTCTCTCTTTCTCTCTCTCTCTCTCTTTCTCTCTCTTTCTCTCTCTTTCTCTCTCTCTCTTTCTCTCTCTCTCTTTCTCTCCCTCTTTCTATCTCTCTCTTTCTATCTCTCTCTTTCTATCTCTCTTTCTCTCTCTCTCTCTCTCTCTCTCTCTCTCTCTCTTTGTCCCTCTCCCTCTCTCTCTCTCTCTCTCTCTCTCTCCCCTCTCAATTACAGGGTATCTGCTCGCCGTCTACTTTTTTTTACTTTTATTTCTTTAATTTATTTCTCTTTATCTTCCTGTTTCTCAATTTCTCTGTCCATCACAGTCTCACAACTCAATTACAGGGTATCAGCTAGTCGTCTATTGTTCGCATTAACTCTTCTTAATGTTTGTTGCTTTATACTTACGCTTATTTTTATGCGTTTTACTGCGAATTTTTTTATTTTCTTTTATATTATTTTTATTTTTTTCGAAATTTGCTTTTTGCAATTTCAAAGCAAAAGTAAAGAATTTAATTAACATATGTTAAAAGTGTATATAAAAAAAAAAAAAAAATATCAAAAGAATAGAATAGAAAAAAAATCAAAGTAGTCGACGATGAAGAACAAGAAGAAGAACGAACGAAGAAAGAACGAAGAACTTAAGAGCCTATAAAGAACGTGCGCTTATCAAAGTCTAACAACATTTTTTTTTTGTTGTTGTTGTTATTTTTTTTTGGTTGGAATTTGAATTGAGGTTTGGCAGTCAGCGGCGGCAATAAGCATTAGACATTTGTTGTTTTTTTTTTTTTTTTATTCTTCATATTTGTCTGCTTCTTCTTCTTCTTCTGTTACTTTTGCTTTTGTTATTTTGCATAGAAATTCTTCTTATCGTACAAATTTTTTTTACATTGTATTGCTGCTGCTGCTTCTTCTTCTTCTGAATATTGGGTGGGGGGGTTTAACTAGATAGCAACGCATAGAAATACGCCGCCGCCGTTGACTTGAAGTTGCTCATGATGATATCATCGCCATCGCTGCCCTCGTCGCTGTCGTCGATTGTGGCGGCGATGTCTTCGTTTCAACGGAAATCCGCATAAACAAAGCGTTGCCCATGTGCCACACACACACAGTCACAGTCTCTGTTATTATGCATGTGTGTATGTGTGTGTGTGTGTGTTGTATGTTTACTTTAGCGTTTTTAGCAAAGATAAACAGAAATTGTTGCAGAGCTATTAAAACATGGCAAAAATTACTTATAACTCAACAAAAAAAAATCAAAAGAAAAACAAGCAAAAAAAAATATATATATATTTATAAATATGTAAAGAATTTTCCAGCCTTGATTTTTGTTTTTGTTTTTTTGTATTTGTTTTCTTTATTTTCGTAGAATTCTCTTTTTATTTCCAATCAATTTAAATATTTATACAAAGAGTCAATCTTCTTTAGATTGTAATTACAGTCGCTGTTGCAGCTGACATTAAGAATGTAAATTATTCACTTTATTTTCTTTTTTTTTTCGCTTCTCATTTATTTTTTTATTTTTTTTTTCGCTTCTCATTTTTAGTTTTTTTTTTTCTTTTCTTGTGATAAATTTATGTAAATAAATTGAGTGCGAAAATTCAATGGAAAAAATTAATTTAAAAATCGATTGAATTTATTTACATTTCATTTATTTACAGAAAAAAAGAAAAATAAAAATATGTTTCGTGTTCCCAAAGACGTTTTCTGTTGTTTATGTTTATATTGATTGAGTTTTGTTTTATTTTAATAGAAGTTTTTATAGAATATTTGTATAGCATAGTTTTTGGATGTTCATTGAAATTATATGGAAGAAATCTATAACTTTATCAAAAGATCTAACTATATATCTTATCTTAAGCTGATAACAATTTAAACCTCCAACGTTTCTATGAATTTACAAAGTTATATTATCTATAATTTACTCTTATTGTGACTATTCATATTTTACAAAAATCGATATCGATTTCTAAAAAAATCATGTCTATCGATAATTGGCAACAATCGATATTGATTTCCTAAAATCGTGTCTATCGATATCGATTTCTAAAAATCGTGTCTATCGATATCGATTTCTAAAAATCGTGTCTATCGATATCGATTTCTAAAAATCGTGTCTATCGATATTTTACAACAATCTATATTGATTTCCAAAAATCATGTCTATCGATATTGATTTCTTAAATTCGAGTCTATCGATAATTTACAACACTCGTTATCGATTTCTAAAAATCGTGTCTATCGATATTTTACAACAATCGTATATCGATTTCTAAAAAATCATGTTTATCGATAATTTGCAACGATCGATATTGATTTCCTAAAATCGTGTCTATCGATATCGATTTCTAAAATTCGTGTCTATCGATATTTTACACCAATCTATATCGATTTCTAAAAATCGTGTCTATCGATATCGATAAACTCTTTAGTTACCAAAAAAAAGCAAATTATTTTTTTTACACATTACATATAAAAATATAAATACTATCGATAATTTTTATTTTTTTTTTTTTTTTTGTAGGCCTGCATCGATGACAATCTCGATATGGTTGAATTTTTGGTGGAACATGGAGCTGATATTAATCGTCAGGATAATGAAGGTTGGACGCCATTACATGCCACTGCTTCCTGCGGGTAAATAAATAATAAGCATTACTATCGATTATTTATTAATTTATCGATAACAATATCTTTTATATTTTTTATATAGCTTTGTCAGCATAGCACGTTATCTAGTGGAAAATAATGCTGATGTTGCCGCTGTTAACAGTGATGGCGATTTAGCCTTAGATCTGGCTATCGATGTACAGCACATGGCAATGATCGATTATATGGAGAAAGTGGTGCAAGAATTAAATATTGATGTTGATCAAGCACGCAAAGCTGAAGAGCAAGCAATGTTAAATGATGCTAAAAAATGGTTACGTAGCGATGCAACTGAAGTTAATCGACCGCATCCAAAAACTGGTGCAACAGCCTTACATGTGGCCGCTGCCAAAGGTTATACAAATGTATTAAGTTTATTATTAGCGGGACGTGGTAATGTTGATCAACAGGATAATGATGGTTGGACACCGTTACATGCAGCAGCACATTGGGGACAAAAGGAGACAGCTGAAATGTTAATTGAATCATTGGCCGATATTGATATACGTAATTATGCTGGCCAATCGTGCATCGATGTGGCCGATCGTAAAATGGTTAAATTCCTTGAAGAGTTACGCGCCAATAAGCGCAATAAACGTCGTCCATCTAGTCAAATCAGGTAAAGTTTCTTTTACATTATTTCTTTATTATAATTATATATTAATTTTATATTTTTTATTTAATTTTTTTTAGCAGAATCTCAGATGCGATTGAAAATCATGTGGACAATAATAAAACTTTAACGAAATTTGTACGCGTTGAAGTTCGAAATGATGCTGCGAAAGATGGTGCGTATATATTTCTTTAGGCTTTACAGCTGCTCTGCCCCTGCCGCCTCCCTTTTCTAGCACTTTACAGTTGCTCTCATACATTTCATACATCAGCTTTCATCAGCTGCTTTCTTATATATCTTTATAATGCTTCATATATCTTTATATATATATAAAAAATTCTTTTTTTTTTTTTAATTTCTCTGCCAACATCAAAAATTTTTATGTCTGTCTTTTGTTATGCGTGTGTTTCTCTCGCTCGCTCGCTCTTTCAACATTTTGTTGCACTCTCCCTTAGTTTCTCATGCGCGTTAATTTTATTTTTTTTTTTTTAGTTGTTGCATTTATTATATTTGCCATTTGCCATTTGCCATTGTCTATTTCTTCTGTCATCATTATTTGTATACGATATTTTGCCAATAGTTTGTCAACAGCAATATCTTGAACATCATTATTATCATCATCATCATCATCATCAGTGTCATCATAAAATTGTATTATCGTTGTCAACGTTACATCATTTGAGCAATTTATGTCTCTCTCTGTCTGTCTTCTCGCTGTAAGCTTGCAAAAACCTATCAAAATTTCATTCTCTCTCTATATCTCTTCCTGTCTCTCTCTCACTCTCTCTCTCCCTCTCTTGCTACGTTTCTGTGTTGTTTGTTTGTTTTTTTTTCTCTCTCTCTCTCTGTATTTTGTGTCTTGTCTTTGTCAAAAAAAATAACACACAATGCACACTGCCAGCTGCTGCAAGTTGTTCGCTTAGCGTCAACGCACATGTTGCAGCCATTGAGGTGCTTGCTACTGTTACTGCTACTGCTACAGCTACTGCTACTGCAACTACTACAACTGCCAATAATGCTACAAATATAATTGATGATAATGATGTTGATGATGATGATGTTAAGAACATTAATTTGGCAACGCCAGAAACCGATTCAGATCTCAGCGATTCAACAGAAAGTTCACACAGCACAAGTTTATCCGAGAGTGAAGGTAGCATTAATAATATGTTGATTTTTCTCTCTCTCTCTCTCCCATGCTCGTGTAATATGCCTACTTTTTGCCTGCTTGTCTTATTAACTAGCTAATATTTATATTAAATTATTAAGCTTTAATTTTATAAATAAATTTTAATAATAATTTTTTTTTTTTTTTGGATTTCTAATTTTACAGCTGAAAATGTTAAACCGAATCAGCAAGAACATCATCATCCAGTTGAAGATGAGGCGCCCTGGCGACGCCCAAAAATTCCACGTACACCCAACGATAGTCCCACTAAGAATCGTAAGATTTATATTACAATTTTTTTTTAACAATTTATATTAAAAAAGAAATTAATAAAATTTAAATTTAATTTTTAGAAGTTCCTGATAAAGAGCTAAGCGGCAAAAGTGTTAATGAAAGCGCCAACGATGTCATTTTGCGACGTACTCAAAGCTTTGAGAATGATCAAAAGTAAGTTGTGTCAATGTCAAATAAACAAATACACACACAACACACACACACACACACATACATACCTGCAATTGACAAGAATGCGTGCCAAACACACACACACATACATAAACACACATGAACATTTTGCAAATTAACCCGCATTTTAAATCTAACATAACAACAAATTGTATTATATTACAACAACAAAAACAAAGCAGAAAAAAAATATGTATTATTTTTTTTTTGCACATTTTACATTTTAGTTTTTCTTCAAATTCGTGTTTATATTTTTTTTTCTTCATTTTTTTTTTTTTGATTGTCATTTGTGTTTCACCTTTTTATTTTGCTGATTGCGCGACGCTTATCACACACACTTCACAATTTAAACACACACACACATAAATGCATATGTATAAAAGCTAATAATCATTGAACTTTTGATAAATTATCGATGAATAAAAAAAAAAAATATGAAGCAAAAGCAATAGAAAAAGAATAAGAAGCAGCAGCAACAACAGCAAAAGCAGCAGTAATAATTTATTATTATTATTATTATGCAGTAACTTGTTATATTTAGACACATGCATACAACACTTTTAACTGATTCACAAGACAAAAAAAAAAAATAATTATCATAATAATAAATAAAAAAAAAAACAAAGAAAATAAAAACAAAAATTCAATTTGTGCAAAAAAAAAATTTTTCCAGTGTGTTGTGCAAAGTGCTGCGACGCTGTTGTGTATAGCAAAAAAAAAAAAAACAAAGTGTGAAGCACAAATGCAATAACAAAAAGAAGAAGAAAAAAAAAAGAAAAGAAAAACTATAAGAAGAAGAATTAAAATTACTTGACAAATTTTATATTATTAATATATATTTTTTTTCTTTGCTGAATTTTTCGTTTGATTTTAAAAACAATTTTTTTTTCTTTTATTATTTTTTTTTTCTCTCGCTGTGTGTTCTTTTTCTTATGTGCAATCAAAAATAAACAACAACAACAACAACAACAAAAAATCGCAACATCTCAATATCATCATCAAAAAAAAAAAAAAATATATATCAAACGCTTATACAAATTCTAACCTGCCTGCTTCTGCCACCTCTGCCACTCTTGCAACTCTTGCAACTCTGCCATTTTTTTTTGCCATACTGCCTGACATTAAACATCAAACAAAAAACAAAAATTTGTATTGCAATTGCTGCTCAAATGCCAGATTCTATCAAAAATATAATGAGCTGCGTGCACGCATAAAGGCAAATTCATGCCCCATACTGCCAGCAACAACAACGACAACAACAACAGCAGCAGCAGCAGCGACAACAGCGGCAGCGATTAACAACAACAACAATAACCAAAGTAGCAATATTAATAAAAATAATAATAACAATCACAACAACAGCAACAACAACAACAACTGCAGCAGCAGCAGCAACATAAATAATAACAAAAGCAGCAGCTTGCTGCTGTTGGCAACAAACTCAACAACAGCAACAGCATCAACGTTAGCAACAGGCAGCAGCAGTAACAACACATTAACAACAACAACAACAGCAAGCACATACAACACATACACCAATAATACAGCAACAACACCAACAACAACAACAGCAGCAGCAACAACAGCAGCAGCAGCAGCAGCAACTCCAAGTCAATTTTATAGCGTACAAAGATCGGCTTCTCTCAAAGATAACTCTGTGTATTTCAGGTTTGTTCTTAGTGCCAACAACAACAAAAACTACAACAACAATAACTACAAGAAAAAAAAAACAGAAAAAAAAATGAAAAAAAAATAAAGAAAAAATAAAAAAAAGTAAAGAAAAAAGTAAAAAAATATGAAAAAAAATGAAAAAAAAAAATTAAAAAAAAACCATAAAAAAGCAGCATAAAATATAATAAATTCGTAAACATAAACTCTAACTGTAACTGTAACTGTAACTAAACTTTAGCTAACTAAACTAGTTAGTACATTTAACTAACATTTATAGAACTGTTTTGTTGTATTAACTGTAATTTCACATTCACATTTTGCTTTACGCTTAGCTTTCACTTTACATACATACTCTTAACTCTTATACTCTTAACTCTTATACTCTATATATAAATCTTTATCTCTCTGTATATATATATATATCACTGTAATTTCTATATCTATAACTATATTCCCTCAAAAAAAAAATTTCAAAATCTCATTTGCACCAATACAAACCAACAACAACAACAACTACAAACTACAACAAACAAAACAAAATTTAACATTAACTCTTAGACAAAACAAAATGCGCACCAAATGTCGTTCAAGAAAATGATTTTTAGATATTGCTCTTGATGATATCTGTTATATATATATATATCTATATCTAATGAATTGTTATATTTTAATCTATTATTTTTTTTCTCTTTCTCACTTTCTCTCTCTCTCTCTCTCGTTGTGTCTTTTACTCTCACACTTTGTGTCTGTGTTACACTTACTCTATGTCAATGTCTCTTCATCATCTTCTCTCTATGTCTCTCTGTGTATCTATGATGCATTATGGTTTGACATTATGTTTTGCTGATTTCGTAGGAAACCGATTGTTCCAGCTGCAATGCTACCAACATTGACAACAACGGCAACAGCAACAGCAACAACAACGACACCAACAGCAGCAGCAGCATTAACAACAACAACATCAACAATCAGTTCACCATCAACAGCTGTGCATACCCCACCAATACGCAGGTAAGTTTAATAGAGAAATGTTTCATAATATGCAAATTATGCTGGTTATAGTTCTAGCTAGATTATATATAGTGTCAGGATCAGTTTGCTTAGTCAAACTGCTCTGCAATTGCTGCTAAGTTTAGTTATAGCTTGCTCTATTTAAGCTAGAGCTATACTTATAACAAATTTCATTACTATATAAAAGCTATAGCAAGATATAGTTATGTATAAATATAAATATAGGATATAGGCATAGGCATAGGAATATTACAAGTTCATGATGAGTTTTGGAAACTTTTAACTTTCTATAATTGACTCAAAGAAATGCAAGCTATGTTGTATAAATTGTACTATATAAAGCTATATTATATATCTGCGTTATATATCTATAAACAGATATTATATATATTTTTATTATATATATCTATATCCAGATATTATATATATCTATATCCAGGTATTATATATATTTTTATTATATATATCTATATCGAGATATTATATATATTTTTATTATATATATCTATATCCAGATATTATACATATATCTATGAACTATAGTAAAAAACTGTTTAGCTTTTGGCATAGAAAATAATATGGGGAAACTCTTTGTATTTTACAATAATCTGCAGCCGATAGATATATTTATTATAGGGAATATTATATATAGTTGACTTGCTCTACAAGATAAAGTAAACCCAGCAGATATCTGTAATAAAAACAGCTACATTATATAGTAGTTTATCATATTCTTCATTTAAATCTTATAAAAATCAAAATAAATTTTATATTATTATAAATATAATTATTTTTTTATAATTATTTTTTCATATGTCAAAGATATTAAAATCTTTTTATAAGCAACTTTAGTTCTTTAAGTATTTTATTATTATTTATCATATTATATATTATATATAAATACAACAATATTCTGTTAGCAACAACAACAACAACAATAACAATAACAATGGCAGCACTACGGCCAGTGCCAGCGATGTGGAGACAACAAAACCAAAACAATCAGCGACAAATATATTCAAGAACTTTTTCAAGTAATGAGAAAAAAAAATAATGAAAACATGAAATTATCGTTTTATAATCGTTTAAACGTTAATCAATTAAAAAAAAAAAAATGTTTCTCTGTTGTGTTAAACAATTTTTGCCACAAGTTGCGCTAACAGCAAAAAAATAACAAAAAAAAAAAAAAAATTTAAACGCCAAAATGTTGCTGCCATTTTCTGTTTTTTTTTCCTGTTTTTAAGCATGTTTTATTTTTATTTAAAAAATTTTATATATTTTATTTTATTTTTTTTATATATATATTTTATTTTTTTTATATTTTATATTTTTTTATATATTTTATTTTTTTTTATATTTTATATTTTTTATATATTTTATTTTTGAAAATTTTTCTATGCAATTTATATTAAATATGACTCTCCATTTCTTTAGATCCTTTGTACCGCCTGTGCGTGATGAAGAAAGTGAAACGCAACGTAAAGCGCATGCGAAACGTGTGCGTGAAACGCGTCGCTCGACACAAGGTGTTACGCTTGATGAAATTAAAAGTGCCGAAGAATTGGTTAAAAAGAAGAATCTTGGCATGAATAATAATAATAATAACAACAACAACAATAGCAGCAGTGTAAGTAATTTGTATGCCCAATTTTAATAGCACAATAAAACATATATCGATAAAGCGCATATATATATATATTATATCGATAAACATATCAAAAACATACAAAACAAAAAAAAAATTCATTTCAAAAACTTCACAAATTTTTCTCACAATTTTTTTTTTTGTTTTTTTAGCGATACACATTTTGATTAGTGGGAAAACATGCATAGTTTTTTTTTCATAGTTAGCTTTTAGAGTGATTAGTAAAACAGTTTATAGCATTTCATATAACAGACATAAGCATATATATATATATATCGATATATAGTTATATATTCCTGTACTTTACATATATATATATATACATAATACAGTTGCGAAAAAAATAATAGCACCACTACCACACATTTCCTTCTTCTTGGTGCTATTATTTTTTTCACAGCTGTATATATATATATAAATGTAAAGTACAAGAATATATAACTATACATATATATCTATAGGCTTATGTTCTGTGCCTCATTTCAACTGTAGCTGAATAAGAGTTCATATAGCTATAAACAAACATTCACATACACACACACATACACCACACATACATGTATACATATACACACACACACAGAGACACACAAAGCATTTCTTAAACTTGTACAACAACAACAAGAATTGCTTAATGGTTATGGTAATTTTTGTATTATTCCATTTCCACAAACAAAAAAAAAAAAAAATATAGAAAAATTTCCTTCACATCTATCACAATTTTCATTTGATTTTTTGTTGTTTCTTCTATTTCACCCAAACATATATTTGTGTGTGTGTGTGTGTGAGTGTGTCTGTCTGTGTGTTATTTGTCTGTATGTTTTGTCTGCTGCATAGCTTATGCAGCCACCACTGTGTCACAGTCTCTTTGCCATTATCGTTGGTGTTTGTCTCGTTTCTCATATCTATGTCTGCCTGTCACTGTCTCTGTCTGTCTGTCTTTCTATTTGTATGCGTGTCTGAGCACGTTTTGTTTTAAGTCTAGTTTTAAGCAGCAAATAAGCAAAATATTATGTTAGCACTTAGTTGACTTTCAATTTTAACACTTTGACCCCCTCAACACTATGCAACAAAATTGAATATTTTATGATTTAATTGAAATTTTATTAAACTATATAAATCTCTGCTGCTGCTACTGCTGCGAGAGTCGAGAGAATTTCAATTATTGTTATTGCATAGTGTTAATTAGCGTCAGAATAAATGAAAAGAAATTTTTTACATAGTTTATTTTTATTTATTTGTTTTTCTTTTTTTTTTATTATTATTTTATTTTTATTCACACACACAATTAGTTTGCTGCTCATCGAACGATCGATCGATCAATCAATGCAATCAATCATTCAATCAGCGCTCGTTTAATTTAACAAATCAACATATAAAAAAAAAATTTTTTTAAATGAAAAAAAAGCAAAAGAAAATTTCTACTGAAAAACGCAACGAAATTAATTTTTACTGCGATTTATTTTATTTTTTTTTGTTGCATCTGCATCCGCGTATGTTTCTTCTTCTACTTCTTCATCATCGTTCGTTCGTTTTCTTATTGCGCGCTGATTAAAATTGAAATGTTGCCACGCCCCTTTTATTGCATAGGAATGCCAGCGCTGCTGCCGCGTAGCCGCATAAATGCAAAAATGCATCGGTTCATACAAAATAATCAAATATCATTATATATACATCTCTCTATATATATATATATAGACTTTCATTCATGCGCGATTTATTAGCTTAGATTTTTAATATTTTATTTACAATATTTTTATTATTTTTTTTTTTATTTGTTCCTCTGAACATTCCAAAATATTATTATATGTAATTTTTAAGTTTATTTATGAACTGAAAAGAAAAGAAAAAGATTTATATATAGCTATAGATTATACTATATAATATTATACACACACACAATTTGCCGGTTGTTCAGTTATTTTTTTTCTATATGTACTTTATGTATCTATTGCATGTTGCATGCGTAAAATTGTTCTCCTATGAAAAAATAGAAAAATATACTGATGCCTATGAGAGCATTCTACGTATGTTTTGTCTATAAATATATCGTATATCGTATAACGTATATATCGTATATATCGTGTATATCGTTATGTATAACTTTTACTATATAGTTATATGATCCTTTAGCGTAAACTATATATATATATATATATATTTTTTTTTGCCATCCTGAAACTGAAACAACTTTTCATTTTCCACATTTTGTTTTTGGAGATGAAAAAAAAGAAGAAAAGTTTTGTTTTTATTATTTTGTTCCACAACTAATATTATTAACAGAATGAAACAACAACAACTGCAACTGCAACAACAATAGAAACAACTGCAAGCACAACAGCAACAACAACAACAACAGAAACATCGAATATGCAACAAGAGCAACAACCACCACCACCACCAACAACACCACCGCCAAGTCTTATACCAAGCACAACGGATGATATCGATAGCGATGAAATTATTGCAACTGTAGTTGCTGCTGCTGATGATGATGATAATGATCATGATAATGATGCCATTGCTAGCTTTACACTTGCGGCACCCAATATGCGTCGTTTGATGGATGCTGCTGCTGCTGCGGAGTCGCCAGCAATAAGCGATGATGCATCGATAGTTAGTGCTAGCTATACGATAGTTTCAAGACGTGACAAGCCAGAGCAACAACAAGAACAAGATGCCAAACTACAACAACAACAATTAAAGACTGACCCAGTGGCCATTAATAAAACTGAAATATCATCAGCATCCTATAATACAGAAACATCGTTAAACACACGACCCACAGATTTGGCGATAGTTGCCACATTAGATAGTAAACCGCCAACAGCAACAACGCCTGCTGCAACAACACCTGGCAGCAGTGTGGAAAGTCCAGTGAAATTGCGTGATAAGCGCAGTTTAAGCTCATCAACAGCAAGTCAAGAATTTGATGGTAAATCTGATACAGCATCACCAGTTGCACCACATGCGGATTTCAATGCACGCGATTCTTTGCTCAGTTTATATGCACGTCGTACAACAGAAAGTGGTGCTGCTAATGCAACTGCAACTGCTACTGCTAGTGGTGCTACTGCTGCAAATGCAACGGCATCAACGTCGTCAGCAGCGACAACATTATCAGCAGCCGAGCGGCGTCCATCTTGGCGTCTCAAGTTCGATGCAGGCTCAAAGGTATGCACAATACACAACAACAACAACAACAACTATAACGACAACAACAACTATAACGACAACAACAACTATAACGACAACAACAACAACTAGAACGAACTTATAACTTAACTTTTTTTAACTGAACTCGTACGAAAACTTTTTAGACTGGCTTAAAAAAAATACTAAAAAAAAAAAATGAAAAAAAAAATAAATAAAAATGCGTTGTGAAATTTTAATTTTTAAGTGTCTAGCATGTCAGTATTTTTTTCTTCTTCTTCTAGTATTTAAATGTCTAAAAACTTTTTCGTATGCTCAAAACAAAAAAATAAAAATATTTGTTAATAATATTCATAATAATAATAATATTAAAATTTTACAAATTTTGCAAGAGCATCAAAAATTGATAATGTATTTTATATGTATTTTATATAAATATTTTTCGTATATAATATTATTATTTTTAGCTTTTAAATTCTAATATTTTTTAAGTATTTTTTTTATTTAAATTTATTTTTCAACGATTTTTGTATTTATTGTAATTTTGTATTTTGGATTTTTTTTTGTACGCCTGAATTCGAAAGAAAAATTGCATTTGCATCAGCATCTATATAGACATTAATACAATAAATAATACCTTATACTACTTACATCATATATATATATTTATATATATACTTATACTATATACATATCTATCTCTTTATACGATTTTATTTTTATTTAGTTTTATGTTTTAATTTTTAAATAATTTTTTTTATTTTATTTAGTGCGCTCTATCTCTGTCTTTATACAACAATATTCCATTATATATGTGTGTATATACTTAACTATACATATATATATATATATATGTATATATATATGTACTATATGTTTGTATATACTTATAAATCTATATAAATATCTTTAACTATTCAAAAAAAAAAAAAAAAAACATTTCACATAAACATTGAATATATTGAACATTATATTTTCTTGTATATATATCAAAACAACAACAAAAACAACAACAACTCAAATTTCATTATGGATATTGTCATTAAACTCTAATGCTTAATAATAATTAATCGCTATGGTTTGGCTTGCTTTGTTTAGTTTCTTTTTGATTAATTTAATTCTAAAATTTTTCATTAAATTTTTTTCAAGAATAATTTTTGATTTAACAAAGGTTAAAATATATATACAGTCGAGTCGCGATAATTCGTACCCCGTTAATTCGAAATTCTCAATAATTCGTAAACATTTCTGTTCCCTTGAAAAGAAATTCAATAAATAATTTGAAAATAATTCGAAATACTCCATAATTTGTAAAAAAAATATGATCCCCGTGCCATTTCGAATTATCGAGACTTGACTGTATATTTATATTTGTAACTTTTGCTATAAACTAAAGAGTTTTGCTTTTTTTTTAAAAGAATCTATAATTTTTTTTTTATATTGATATTTTTATATTGAAAAAATACAAAACAAAAATTTATATTTTTTTTTTGATTATTTACAATATAATTTTGAATTTTACAAAAATGAAAAATATATATATATATATATATATATATATTATAACTTTGCTATAAACTTGAAGAGTTTGATATTGTCAACATATTTGATTTCCGTATATTTATTTTTTTTTTATGATATTACGAGTTCTACGGTTTTAAAAATACGAAAGAAAATCTGAAAAAAATTACAAAAAAATAAAGTGATTAAAATTCATATAATTAAAATAAAAAAATGGAAAGAAAATATTAATTAATTTCATTTAATTAAAATATAAAAAATAAAAAAATATTTTTGATAAATTTCATATAATTATTAATATTACAAAAATGAATTATATAACTTTTTTCTATAAATTAAAGAGGTTTTTTTTTAAGATTATATTGCGAAATCTATTAATCAATTTCTTCGAATATTTCTTATTATATTTATAGCAAATTCTTTTCAAAATTTCATTAAAATCCCCAAAATAAAAAAAAAAATCTATAACTTTTGCATGCTTAATAATTTTTTGTTCTACAAAACAAAACACAAAATAGCTTTAACTACTATAGAACAGTTATAGTTATAGAACAGGCTTTAAATCGTTTGAGAAATTTATAAATTTTGCATATATAGTAATTTCCAATTTCATGATTAATAGCTTGCAGCGTGTGGTGTTTGGAAAACTTGAGAAATAAAAATACTAATTGTTGCAGCTATAAAAAAAAATGTATTAACAACTGAAACAACAACAACAAGAACAAAATAACATAACATACGCTATATATATAATACTAAATAATCTGCAAAATATACATTTTTGTCAGCTTAGCTTTTTGTTAATATAAAACAACAAGAACAACAACAAACATAGGAACAACAGCAAAAGCAAAAACAAAACATAAGCAGCACACCAAAAACAACAACAACAAGAACTTGAAAACATTAAACATACAAAAAAAAATACATTTAAAATAAACATTAAAAAAAAAACAAATTACAATTATAAGTTAATGCTCTACATTATATTATATAACATATATAATAACTATATAATATATATATATATATATATTCCTATGCAGTTCAAACTGGAAGATATTACCAGCGGTGGCACATATCCGCCAAATCAAAGCACAATTATACCAAGCGCACCAGCGGTTATGGCTGCTGTTAATTTGGCCAGCACAGCAGGTGCACAACGTCGCATTAGCAGTGGTCCAAATGCATGTAAGTTTTGGCTTAAAGTATTATTTTATTTATTTATATATTTTGGAAATTTTTTAAAATATTTTTATATTTGCATGCGACGCTTATAGTAAATGCATCAAATCAATCGCTGAACTCAGTGGGACGCCCCGTCTCAGCGCCCAGTGAGACAATCAATAATAGCGCATATGTAATGCCTCCAGCGCGTAGATATGAAACAACAGCTGCAGCAGCAGCAGCAGCCGCAGCAGCAACAACAACTGCCAATAATACAGCAACTGCATCCAGTGCCAATCATGATGATAAAGGTAACTGTCTCTCCCTCTTTCACACACTCTTACTCTCTTTATTTGACTCTCTAATAATCTTTAAAACTTTCACACATAGATAACGATAAGGAGAACGATAATCGCACACAGACTGTCATACAGCGTCGACGTAAACCTAAACGTCGTTCAACCGGCGTCGTACAGCTCGATATGGATGTAAGTTTTAATCTCTAGAGAATTTCATATGCTCAACATCTGCTCATTTATCATCATGCATTAAATGAGCCGCAAAACAAACGCTAATTATATTTAGTATTTTAATACTACGTTCAATAATTTCAACTAATTTTATATATTTATTTTATCTAGGAGCTCGATCCGGAGCGTCAAAATGAAACGGCCAACAATGACAACGAGGATAAAGATAAGGAGGTAAGTCTCTAAATTTCAAAATTTCATTTTAAAATTGGCAGTAAAAAAAATTCTTTAGAAATTGTAAAAATATATTAAAAAAAAACAATTTAGAAATTTTGCTAAAAATATATAAAAAAAAAAATTAAAACAATTTAAAATCAATTTCTACGAATTTTTTGCAAATATATTTTAATAATATATTTTTAAATTATATTTTGTACTTTAATTGCTGTAAAAAAAATTCTTTAGAAATTGTGCTAAAAATATAAAAAAAAATATATTAAAAAAAATAAAAAAAAAAGTTAGAAATTGTGCTAAAAATTTAAAAAAAAAATTTAAAACAATTAAAAGCAATTTCTACAACATTTTTGGCAATTATATTTCAAAAATATATTTTTAAATTATATTTTGTACTTTAAATGCTGTAAAAAAAAATTTTTTTAGAAATTGTGCTAAAAATATATTTAAAAAAAAATATATAAAAAAGTTAGAAATTGCGCTTAAAATATAAAAAAAAAATTTAAAACAATTAAAAGCAATTTCTACGATTTTTTTGCAAATATATTTTAAAAATATATTTTTAAATTATATTTTGTACTTTAATTGCTGTAAAAAAATTCTTTAGAAATTGTAAAAATACATGAAAAAAAAAATACAATTTAGAAATTTTGCTAAAAATATAAAAATAAATTTAAAACGATTAAAAGCAATTTCTAAGAATTTTTTTTGCAAATATGTTTCAAAAATATATTTTTAAATTATATATTGAACTTTAATTGCTTTAAAAAAAATTCTTTAGAAATTGTGCTAAAAATATAAAAAAAAAGTTAGAAATTGTGCTAAAAATTTAAAAAAAAAAAAATTTAAAACAATTAAAAGCAATTTCTACAAAATTTTTGGCAATTATATTAAAAAATATATTTTTTATTTATATTTTTGTACTTTAATTGCCGTAAAAAATTCTTTAATTTTGCTAAAAATATATTAAAAAAATAAAAAAAAAAATAGAAATTGTGCTAAAAATATATTAAAATAAATAAAAAAAAAAATTTAGAAATTGTGCTAAAAATATAAAAAAAAAAATTTAAAACAATTAAAAGCAATTTCTAGGAATTTTCTTTTTTTTTGCAAATATATTTTGAAATTATATTTTGTACTTTAAGAAAAACAACTACAAATACAACAACAACAATAATAATAATTTAGAACATTTCGAGTTTATAAATATTTTCACACCTTGTGTGGGGAAAAACAAGAAAAACAACAGCAGCAAAAAAAAAAATTTAGGTTTCATTTCGCAGTTTCGTACAATATTCAACAGCTGCTGTTGCTTTTGCTGCTGCTATGGACCTGCGTTTCATCTAATTGCGTATTCGATTCGTACACCTGACACATGTGGCACAAACACACACAGACACATATATACATATATATACAGATGTAGTGCTGCGTGTGGCTGCGTTTTTCCGTCACACCTTGTCACAATTTTAGACAGTAGCGCAAAATGTGTGCGTCCTTCAAAGTAGCTGCAAAATATTGCTGTTGTTGCTGCTGCTGCTGCTGCTCTTACTCTTCCTTCGCTGCTGACTTGCCTTGCCGTCTGTTCCAATTAGCCAGGCGACGCGACCCATTTGTGCTAAGAAAATTATGATTGCTATTAGAGAGCAAGAAGCAGCAGCAGCAGCACAGACACAGTACACAGACTAGAGATAGAAGCGGAGACAGACGGCAGTTGCACGTGGCATTGTGTATGCCATTGCTCCAATTGTACAATTTTTTGCACTGACTCTCTATGTATGTGTGTGTGTGTGTGTGAGTGTGTATATGTTTATATTTGCCAACTCAATTGGCAATTTGTAAATCTGTTTTGTAAATCCTTTCATGGCCGAGGTCAAAACTATTAGTGCGCATCCAATTTGTGACAATGCAAAATTGCAAAATTGCAGCAAACGTTTCATATTCTCAGCGAACCTGTTAACAATTAATTATCTATCTATAATCATCTATATATATATCTATATCTATATATATATACAACAGCATCAAGTCAAGTTCCCGTATTTTGTTGGCCATTAATAAAACTGTCATACAAAATGTTCTTTTCTATTTTATTTTACTAAATGCATTTCGACCAGACAATCTGTCTGTGTTTTGCTGCATAATAACAGCTGCCTGCTGGCCTATGTCTATGTCTATGTCTGTCCAAATGTCTGCGTTGAGTGAAATAATAATAATGAAAATACATTGTTTTTTTTTTTTATAATATATATAAAGAAATTTGTATATGTAAAAGACAACAAAGCAAAAGCTGCTGACAAAATTAGCAAATAAAGCAATTCAATTTTTTAATATGCTATAAAAAAAACATTGTAGAATATAAAGATATAATATACCCGATATATATACCCAATATTCAGAGAGCATACAGCAGCAAAGACTTTGTAGATTATGTTCAAATATTCTTGATTAGTTTCAACAGTCAAAAAGTTACATAGGACCATGTCCGTCTATCTGTCTGTTTAACAACTGAAATTTTTGAAAAGTTTTAAAACTAGATTGCAAATTTTATTGTATTGTACGAGGGGTATTTAAAAAGTAAGTTTCCCTGTGTTGGGGGAAAAATAAAAAACAAGTTTTAGGCAGTAAAAATAAATTTATTTTATTCTTTGACTCTTAAACTATTTTTCTACATAGTCGCCTTGGACTACAATACATTTTTGGTATCTGTGTGAAAGCTTAAGTAAACCTTCCTTCAAAAATTCCGTGCCCTGTTTTTTGATCCACGATTTTTACTGCCTAAAACTTGTTTTTTATTTTTCCCCAACACAGGGAAACTTACTTTTTGGATACCCCTCGTAATTGTGAACTACTGAAATTGTAGAATAACGCTAGAAAGTAGTGCAACACTACAGAGGCGCAATTTCAGAGCCTGATGTGAAAATTTTGGAAAACTTTTGGAACAAAAATATAAATGATAAAATTTTAGGATCGGACTTTTATTTTGCAACTTTTATTTTTGCTGCGCGACTGGCTACCAGGTATCACTCAGTCGAGCAGACTCAACTCTAGCATACATAATTTTTTTTTAATTTTTTTTTAATGATTTCTTGAATGTTTAGGAACATTTTTCTAATATAGATAATTTCCATAATCAATTCTACAGATATAAAGAAATTTATTTTTGCTGCGCCTGGTTACCAGGTATCACTCAGTCGAGCAGACTTAACTCTAGCATACATAATTTTTTTTTAATGATTTCTTGAATGTTTAGGAACATTTTTCTAATATAGATAATTTCCATAATCAATTCTACAGATATAAAGAAATTTCTGCAATAGAATTTACAAGAAAAATCAAGTGGCTAGAAAATCATTTAAAACTTTTACTATATATATTTCAGATTTCTATATAAATGAGCTAAATTTTTGTTTTGTTTCTTTTTCAAAAATCTATGCCAACATTTTTTGTTTTGGGGGAAAGTGAAAAGCAATATAAAAACTATATAAACTAGTTTTTTCTTCTTAGTTAATTGCAATCCTGTCTGTGTGTTGATCATTTTTTTTTTTAGTCTTTGCTCTAAATATATTTTGCCTACCAATCATGTCAAAACGCAAATAGTTGACGCTGATTGACGATGTCAAGTGTTTTTTGGCTTTAGCTTTATAATAAATATATATATATACAGTAGATTCCGCTTATAGCGACATTCAAGGGGGGATCTACGATTTTACGACGACGCACTAACCGAAAGTAGTTTGTATGTATAAGTTTGCATGGGGACCAATCAAGCCAACGAGTTTTAGTCGCAGTAACCGGACGTACGCTATAAGCACAGTCGTTATAACCGGATTCTACTGTATATATATATCATATATTTATTCTGCAATAGTTCAAATATAAATCTTGATGTTGAATTTTGACTGTTTGACAATAAGCAAAAGCAAAAGCTATTAAACACTTTCACAATGCACTTTTCACAGCAACAAATTGACCATTTAAAGAAGCATGCCACAACAACAACAACAACAACAACAGCAGCAGCAGCAGCAACAACAACAACAATAGCAACATCTATCTTTCACACGTACATTGAACTTTGTTTTGTCATATAAATAGTTGAAATATTGTACAACATTTGCGCTGCATTTGTCGCTAAATTTATACATTTTTTTTTTTGTTGCTGTTGCAAATTTTCGCAATTTTGCAAAGTTTTTTTTTTTTGTTTCCTCATTCTTCTTCCCTTGCACTTTCGTTGAGTTTTAAAATATATAGACACAGAGAGAGTGAGAGAGAGAGAGAGAGAATGAGAGAGAGTGAGAGAGTTAGATAGATGGGACAATGTCTTGACTCTGTCATGAACTATTTTTAGATATAGAAAAATAAGAAAACATAGAAAACTTTTTTGGCCTAGTTTAAGTGGAAGTGGCAACAGTAGCAGTAGTAGCAGCAAGATGTACTTCTAGGGGAGTAAAAACTTTTCATTTAAATATAGCTAATGTCTACATTAACTCTATGATATCTAGCACTGCTCTCTCTCTCTCCAACTCTTGCTCTAGCTGCACTCTCTCTCTCTCCAACTCTTGCTCTTGCTGCACTGCTCTCTCTCTCTCCAACTCTTGCTCTTGCTGCACTCTCACTTCTCCCTGTATATATAGACTTTTTGGACATGTGTCACGTGTCGTTGACTGTTTCGCCTTTTGGCCCACTTATGTTTCAGCTTGTTGCACTCTTATATGTCGCATATTTTCAGCGTTGACCCCAGCATAGTTTATACATTTTGCGTCTCGGACATTGGGCCAAATACGTGTGCGATTTACTATATTTAGCCTACAGGTGAAAAAAAAAAATAAACACACACACACACATACACATACACTAATACAAATGCATAAACAGTCAGCGTGTGCTTTGTGCGCAATTCTTAAGTGAAAAAGGAAAAAAAAAAAAAGTTCAATTTGATGCGGCCAGCAACACGTGCACCTCGCTCACCCTGCTCGCCTGCTCAGCTTTTTTCCAACTCTTTGTTTTCATATTTTCCTAGAAGAAGATACACACACACACACACACACACTCACACGCACAGAAAATATAATTTTCTATATTTTCTTCATGGCTGCGTCGCGTCTTCAAGTATTTTTTTCCGGCTTTTTTTCTTCTCTCTCTCTCTCTCTCTTAATTTTTATACTCTTTAACAGCTTCTTCTCTTTACTGTCGATTGATGCTGCCGCTGTCTTTTGTTTCTCTTGCGTTTTATTTTCGATCAAGTTTTTTTTTTTTTGTTGCCTTTTTCAGTTTTTCGGTTTTCTTTTTTTGTTCGAATAAAACATTTAAAATACTTTGATCTGTTGCACAGTTGAGTTTTGTACGTCTAACGCAACGGATCAGCGACAGCAACAATAACAACAAAAAAATAAAAACAGCAATAAGAATTATTACAAATTACAAAGCTAGCAACAAATAAATAAAAAATTATTTTTTTTATTATTTGTTTTCTTTAGTTTTTTGCTCTATAAAATTAAACAATAAAAATAAAAGTAATTTTAGCCAAGTGCGATATACAACAAAAACCACAAAGAGCTGTCAAACGTGTCAAAAAAAAATTTAAAAAAAAAAAACGAGAATTAAAAAAAAAAATTGCAATATTTTTCGCTATCAATTTACCATTTTGAAGAAGAAGAAGCAACGAAACTTGATAGATTTTTGATTGATAAATTGATAAATCAAGTCTCTCTCTCTCTTTTTATCTTCCTCTCACTCTATCTCTAGAGACTTGCATAGCATAGTCTTAACTTTTCTAGCTGCTTCAGGTTCTCTAAGCAATTAAATTAAATGTAAAACGTGTGTTGCCATTTTTAGAGAATTGCGCACAAATTTGTTTTTTTTTATTTTATTTGTGTAACTTTTTTTTTTTTTTTTTTTGGACATTTCAAGTTGAACATCAAGAGGTTTTTATATGCTATATATGGAGAAAATATTTGTAATTCGTGTCTAAAAAAAATTATAAGGTTAAAGTTCAAGTTGAAATAAGCTAAAAATAAAAGTGAAATAAACGAAAAAAATCTAAAATAAATTTTGAAAAATAATTGAAAAATTGTATTTGAATGAAAAATGTTTCTTGCAATTGTTTGCACTAATTTTCTCTATATACTTGTATATATATATTATTCACTGCACGATCATTTGAAATAAATCAAAGCAGATTATTATATAGCATTATTTTTTTCCATTTCATAATCCCTTAATGCCTTGATCTTTGCTCTTGGCAGCAAAAAAAAAAAACAGAAACTAAAAAAAAAAATTTGTGTTTATTTTCGAAATGTTTAATGTTCTATTAGCCAAGTTAAAAGGCAACAGAATTACAGCAAAAAAAAAAGCATCAGCAGCATCAGCATCATAAAAACAGAATATTTTCTCTCTCTCTCTCTTTCTCTCACTCACTCACTCGACTATTGCTACAATATTTTGTTGCAAGAGACTGAAAACAATAAAAGAAAAGAAAAAATTATCTTTAGCTTATTGGAATATAAAAAAGATTCATTCATGCACGCAATTTTGTAGAAGAGGTTAGGGGGGAAGTGGGGGGAAAGGGGTAACAATGAGGAATACAAAGCCAAAAAGAAAATGGTTTATAATAAAGATATAAGTAGAGGAGCAGAGAGATTGATATATGTATGTATGTTGAAGGAAGATGAGGAAACGAACAACAGCAAGTCATAAATTAAATGCACTCGACATTTTGATTAAACGAAACGTTTCTTAATACCCTGTAAACTGTAGCTGATAAGTTGGGTTGTATAGACAGAGACAGAAAGAAGAAAAAAAAAAGTGAAAGTAAAAATAGAAATTTCTATAAAAAATGTTCAATTCATTTAGAAAAGCAAATAATTTTTTTTTTTTTTTTTTAATGTTAGAGTATTGCATAGTCGATCAGTTTATTTAAAAGCTTGTTAGCTACGCGTTGTTTAATTTTTGTGTTTTAGCTTTGCGTGGGTGTAGAGGAATCAACTTAAAAAATATATATATATATATATATATATATATATTAACACACTAAGCATTAAATAAATAGTCCACGACATGGAGTCCCAAAAAAAAAAAAAAAAAAAATTTGTGTGTTTTTCTACGTGTTTATTTTTTTTTTTGTATGTCTTTTCAATATTATTATTATTATTAAATGGAATAGAAACGAACAACAATAATAATAGATCACGACAACGACCCCCACAGGCAACACACACACACAAACACACAAACACACACAGAGACACAACAAATTTACCGCATTGCGGCAAATAGAAAACAGAATGTCAAAATTTATGTCTTGACGTCATTTTCTGCCACATTTAAACAGGAGGCAGGTGTAGAACAAAGTAAGAAAGAGAGAAAGAGTGTGTGGGGGTGCAGAAAGAGAGTAACAGAGAGAGAGAGAGAAGGAAAGGGAGAAGCGTAAACCACATGTCAATATATTGCGCTTTTTCGCTTTTAAAATTTACACAAATTTTTAATAGACGAAACAAAATTTGTTTGTTTTATTTTCTTAAAAATTTTTTTTTTTGTTTATACGAAATCGTAAACATTTTTGTAAGCATTTACTGCTACTACTACTACTGCTTCTTCTTCTACTTTTTGCATTATTTTTCTAATTGGAAAATAATTTTTCTACACGATTCGTATATTTTCTAATTGAAGTGTAAAGCGGTTTTTATTGCAAATATTTTTTTTTCTTATTTCCTTTTGACGTTTTTGTGTGGCAAAACGTTTTGCAAAATTTAATTTTTTTTTTATATATTTTTTTTTATATATATTTAGCTTAGATTTTTGCAGTTTGTATCATGTCCTTTCGCTCAAGATCACGCACACAGGCACCGTTGCCAAGTCGACGTCGTTCTTTATCCTCTAGTTCACGTATGACACCAAGCAGCGGCTCTTCAATTGGCGGCTATAATAGTAGCAGCAGCTATAATTCGCGGCCATTGAGCACGGGTTATTATCCAAGCAGTAGCAGTAATATTGGCAATAGCAGCAGCAATAATTATCAAAGTCCTTATACAAGTATTTATAATTCACGTGAGAGTCTTTATGGTGGTGGGCGTGGCACATCAAGTAGTGGCTATTATACAAATGGTAATGCTGCTATAAGCTGTAATAATCGCTTTGATTATGCCAATAAATATCATCATAATCAACATCAACATCATCAGCAACCATCATATCAGCAATCCTTATCGTCCTTAACCAATAGCAGTGGTTATTCTTCCTCAACATCCACAACATTAGCTTCAGCTTCAGCTTCAACATCGTCAGCATCAGCTTCTACTTGTTCATCAACTGGCAGTAGCAGCACTAAAAGTAATCATAGAAATGGCAACAGTAACAGTAGCAACAGTTATTATCATCAGGCAACATCAGCTGCTTCAGGCAATCCGCAACAGCAACAACATCATCATTATCATATTGTGCTTGGCAAATTAAATACTGGCAATTGTTATGGCAACACTTCTAAAGCAATTTCTGCTCTTTCCTCTACCAATACAACAACGTCGTCGTCATCGTCGTCAATTACAGTTGGATCTGCTGGCTATGATAATCCGTCATCGTCATCATCACGTTATGCATATCCCAGTAGTTCAACGTATGGCAATGATCATCGTTATATTAGTCCATATTCCAGTAGCTATGATAATGGCATAACGACAGCATCGTTAAGTTTTAAATCACCGTTGAGTGCAACAAATTCATTTAAAGGTTCTTCGGCCAGTTCACGTTTACTTAAAGCCAAATCATTATCAAATTCCAATAGTAGCATCAATGCCGCAACGAGCAGCAACAGCAACAACATTAACAGCAGCGTCGGCGTCAGCAGCAGCAGCAGTGCTGGCGCCACAGTGGCAGCAATTGCAGCAACACGCAGCAATTCATTGCGTGAACAAGAACGTAAATCACGTAATCGTACACGTTCACGTAGTGCGGCACAGCGTTCGATAAGCGCATCATCGGAAAAGAGCGAAGGTTATGAAGTAAGCAGCGCGTGGGGGGTGAAAAACTATAAAAAATGTTCAATATATTATTGTTGTTGTTATTTTTATAGTCATTAATTTATTGCTTAATAATATTTACATCTAATACTAATTCTTACATTCTCTCTTTCGCTCTCTCTCTCTCTCTTTGTTTTTATAGAGCGGCAGTGAACGCACCTCACGCTCACGTACCGGCAGCACAGCAACAACAAGCGTTGCCAGCGATTCAAAAAGCTCCGCAAGCAGCAGCAGCAGCAGCAGAAACAACGACAAAACAGAGAATGGCGATGGCATCGATTATAAGGCGCTCTGGGAAGCAGCCAAGTAAGTCTTGAATAAATAAATATTTTAAATAAATTAATACTCTCTTTTTTTATACTTGACTCTCTTTTACACGCTTTACTCTTCACTCTCTTATTTTTGCATAGATTGGAAAATGATAAACTCAAGCAAATGCTCAAGCAAAAGGACGATGAAGTTTCACAGACGCGAGCAACGCTCGAGCGTATTGCCAATGCCGTAAGTACATAAACACTGTTCACTGCTAACATGCCACGCCCACAAATGCCTAACTCTAAAAAAAAACAGTTTTTACTCTCAAGCAAAAACAAAAGAAAACAAAAAAAAAACTTTACTCTCTCAGCAGTAACAAGAAACAAAAACAACACACAAAGAAAACAACAACAATTAAACTTTACTCTCTCACGTTCTCTCTCTCTATTTCTTATATGTAAATTCCAACTGTAAATTCTTTAGCTCTGTTTCACTTTTGCCATCTGTTGTGGCCAGCGATCTAGCTCTGTTTATATCTTTGTCTCTTTTCCTCTCCTTCAATATTACACGTTTGCATACACAGACATAGAAAAACACCCCCCAGCCTCTCTCTCTCTTTACTATAAAAATCCTGAGAAAAAGAAAACAAAAAAAAGCTCAAACTCTCAAACCCGCTTGCCAGCTCGCGCTCTGTTTCTTTCGCTCTCGCTCCTCTCTATGTAAATTCTATTCAAAATTTAAAAAAAAAAATACTAAGTAAATAGAGAAACTAAAAACAAAAACAACATTACAACTGAACAACAGTTAAACAATATGACACTGTTATTGTTACCGTTATTATTATTATTATTATTGTACCAAAACGCATAATTCTTATTTGAATGAATGCGAATGCAAATGTAAAAAACAAACACGAAATTTGTTGTTTCATTTTCATTTCACATTCG
This sequence comes from Zaprionus obscuricornis, assembly GCA_037044475.1. Taxonomy (NCBI): domain Eukaryota; kingdom Metazoa; phylum Arthropoda; class Insecta; order Diptera; family Drosophilidae; genus Zaprionus; species Zaprionus obscuricornis. The sequence goes on from JBAMBR010004071.1 coordinate 29,588, forward strand.
CAGACAACGAAAAATTCACTCTCTGAGATTGAGAAGCGCGAAAGAAGAGCTATGGAACGCAAGCTTTCCGAATTGGAAGAAGAGCTCAAGGTAATTACAAAAAAAAAGTGTTCCCAAAAATTCCCAAAAAAAAAAAAAAAAATCAAGTCAACAAAGACAAAAAACCGTTACGTATTTTGTGCCTTGTATGCTGTTTGTGTTTTTTCCCCCTATTATTTTTTTTAAGTCCCGTATTCAAAACCATTTCGTTAGATGCCGTTACGGAGTACTTAAAAAAAAAAAAATTTATTTTTTTTCCTATTTTTATTTTATTTATAATTTTTGGCCGAAATATTTACTCTATTTTTTTTTTTATTGCTCCACAATATTTTTTTATTTTGTTTGTTTATATTTCACCTGCTGCATGTTAAAAGAAAAAAAAAAATCGCTTTGTTTTTTTACCAGATTTTTAAATAGTGTTTTATACCTTTAACCGTTAAGTTTTGATCTGCAAATAACCGTTACAGTTTTTTGTCCCGATTTTTGTGTACCGCCCCACCATTGAAAAGATGTCAATTATCGATTGTTATCGATTGTTAAATTTATTTTTTTCTGCTTTCCCTTTTTTTGGCCATATTTTTGTTTATTTTTATTGCAATTATTATCCTGTGAATGTGTTTTCTAGCACAATTGCAATTTAAAAACAAATATAAAATTTTTTTTTTTAAATTATTTAATAATTGTATAAATTTAATTTTTACCAGAAAGACGCAGCGCTTTGTTTTTTTTTTATTTTTCATTCTTTTAGTTTTAAAATTCCTTTTGTCTTCCTACGAAAATCCAAATTGTCATTTGTATAAATTGTCAAAACACACACACATATACACATCATCATCATCATCTTCTTCCTTACATATATGTATGTGTATGTGTGTGTGTTTATCAAACATTGTTTTTGTTTTCTGTTTTTGCACTTCAACAATGAAAAACATGAAATTATCATCTCTCAACAACTCATCATCTGCGTGTTCTATTCCATTTTTGTTCCACTGTCCATACTCCATTTGTCCACACTCGCACTCTCTCTCTCGCTCTATCTCCTCCGCTCATTCACTCTATTTCTGTCATTGTTGTCATTTCATTGTCACTCATTGTCGCCATTTTGTTATGATTTGGTCACATTTCTCCCATGCCGTTTACACGTGTTTATCGTTATACGTTTTACGTTATTACGTTACGTTACGTTGAGTGCTGCAACATGCGCTCAAAAACTGTAAAACAAAAGAATAAAAGCTCACTCAAGTTTTGTTTTCTTTTTTCTCTCTCTCTCTCTCTCTCTTCCCACGCGCGCATCATTCATCAAATCGAATTGTACAACAAAAAACAACGACAACAACAACAACAAACATAAATAAAATGCTTTGCATTATCTTCTCTCTCTCACTCACTCATACACATACATACACACAATATTTCTCGCCGCCGCCGCTGTTGTTGTTATTGTTATTGTTGTGTCATTTTTAGCTGTTGCAGAAGCTAAAGACTGAGAACGATCGTCTGCGTGCCGAGAATCGTGCCCTAACGCGAGTTGTCTCTAAGTTAACCACGTCGGCACAGAGTCAACTGGCCAAGACCAAATAAATAGGCCTCGATTTTTTTTTTTGGTTTACACTTCTTCGTTTTCTTTTTTGAAAGTAATAAAACACTCGAATAATCGTAAATCGTAATCGTAATCATAATCGTTTATCGTTATCGTTTCAAACTATATATATATATATAAACTATATATGCTCGTACTGCATACACACATACTACATACAAATAAACATATATATATATATACTATATACGCATAGTCTAGCTTAAAAGTACATGGACACCAAAATTTCATATATGAAAAAAAAAAATAAATTAGATTTTTACTATTCTACGATTATAATTATTATTGATTATTATAATGAAGTTAAAAAAAAAATTTGCATTGTTATTGAGCGCAATTATTGTAACTAAATTAAGTTGAAAATTTCACTTATTACTATTATTATTATTAAAATTATTAAATATTTAATATTAGCTTAAAGAAAATTTACAAAAAATTCATCAAAATTGCAATTTTAGATCAAATTTTTTTTGCAAATTCATATTTTATATATTAGCTAAAAAAAGAAAATACTATAAATTTAATATCATAACAACAAACAGTTAAATATCGGTACAACAATATATCAAAAAACAGTAAAAAAAAAAACATTTATAAACAATTACAAAATATATATATAAAAAAAAAAATGAAAACTAAAGGAATTAATGCGATGTACAACAAAAAACTGCACAAAAAGTTTGCAACTGCAACTTGCACCAGCAACCACCCGCACCACCGCAGCAGCAGCAGCAGCCGCAGCACATAGATCTGCTCAGATCTACTTAACTATATATATATATATAGACTATATACAGCAATGCAATGGGCTTAACGGTAAATCTTCCCTTCAAGCACATGAGAAACTGAACAAAAAAAATAAAAATAAAAAAATAAATTGCGATTATATTTACTCAATATAAATTATAAGCTGGCCTTTTTGTTGTGTTGTTTTATCTTCTGTTGTTACTATGCACATAATATCTAAATACTATATATCTATATCTGAATAATAATACTGAATAGTTTAAAGTGTTTCTTAAATATAAAAAAAACACAAAAAAATTAAAAATCAAAATTATTGTTCAACTATGTTTTTTCCTATGTGATTCGAATTTCTTGTTATATTTTATATTTTGAAACACTTGCCTGTAAATATAACTATAAATATATATGCTATATATACATTAATATATATATATCATATATATACATATATTCTATGTTATCTATAATTTTAACTATAACTTTAAAAATTTATATTGAAAAAAAAAAGGAAAATTGTTTTCTTGTTGTTAATATTGTTACCAGTTATTTTTGCTGAACATTTATGCTCCATGTGTGTATGTGTGTGTGTGTGTGTATCTGAGATACATCTCTCTCTCTTTGTGTATGTGTGTGAGTGTTATTCTATACAAAAAAAAAATAAATAAATTTTTACCAGAGTTACCAATAAAATGTTTTGCCCTAAAACTTTGTTTATTTGTTTGTTCGTCTTTATCTTATATATATATTTACATATATATCGATCCGTATATTCATGGTATCGTATATACATATCGATTATATATATATATATATATTCATATATCGTATATATACACTTGTAATACATCTGAGCGTCTACATTATATAACATTTCAACATTCTACAGTCTCTTCCGTCAGTCAATCAACCATCAGCTCAGCTCTTTCTCTTGCTCTTTCTCTCATATATTCACAGTCATGAGATTTATGCTGAAATATATAATTTATAATAAATATATAATTATATCTGATAAATTGATATATAATATCTGATTTCTTATTTCTTCTTCTCATTCGTGTTTTTTTTTTCACTCGTCGGACGAAATATTGTGCATGTAATTGTGTTTATATATATTTTGAGTCGAGGTCGTTTTTTTTTCAGTTTAGAGAATTCTCTAGAGATATTTGTATATATATTTCTAGAGTTTTAATCATTTATTGTTTTTGTTTTATTCGTTTGTTTATTTGTTTGTCTGTTTGTTTGTTTGTTTGTTCTCGTTCCTTTCTTGTTGTTGTTGTTGTTCTTGCTAATGCTGAGGCGATAAAGACAAAAAGTTTTTCAGCTTTGAGCGCGCAACTTTCGACTAACACAAAACGCATGAATTATATATATTTTGATATCTAAAACCACGCCCCCTGCCCCTAAGTATAGCTCGCATAACTTGCGCCTAGTTATAATATATAAACATAATAATTTTATTCAATTCTTTTTACTAATTTTATTTTATTTTTTATTTTATTTTTTTTTTTTTAAATAATTCCAAAAAAAAAAAAAACAATTTTATATGGAATTTATATAGCAACTCGATATTTACAAATCGGATAATCATCGCCTGAAGGAGGAGAATGCAGCGTTGATACGAGTAATTAGTAAATTAAGTAAATGAAATTATAAATTTTAACTTAAGTTGACAACAACAACCAACAACCAACAACAACAAGCAACAACAATATCAAGAACAAGATGCAGTAGAAGAAGCAGAAACAGAAACAGAAGCGTGCAAAAACAAATTTTCAATTTTTGTGCGATCAACAATTGGACGCTGAAAGCAAGCAAAACCAACAAAACAAAAAATGAGAGTAAAAAAAAAAAAAAGAAAAATAAAAAGTAGAATTTGTTTAATATACAATTTCAATTCGATAATTATAAATTATAAATTATATTTATATATATATATAAAATATTTTGTGTGTGTTTTAGGCATTTAAGCGCTAGATATGGAAACAATGTTTCAAAAAAAAAAAAAAAAACAAAAAAAAATCGTTGAAAATTTATTTGTTTTTTTTTTCACTTCCCTTCCTCTATATATTTTGTTCATCCTTTGCCTTCCTTATGCTCGTCTCCCACTTTAATTTTTTCACTTTCAAAAATAAAAATAAAAAATTAAATTAAATATTATATAAAGAAAAAGATGCAAGAAATTTATTTTAAATATATTTGGTCAAATTAAAAAAAATGAAGAAAAATTAACAAATTATTTAGCAAAAATTATTAAAAAAAAAACAAAAAAAAAATTCTAATACTATAAATGTTGTAAACGTATTAAAAAAAAAATCATAAATAATCAAAGCCTAAAAATCGAAAAGAAAAGAAAAAAAAAACCTTTACATACAAAATGAGAAAAATGAGAACATATTCATCAAATGAGCCCTAGTTACAGATTAGTTTAACTATATATACTATATATATATATACTATATATAATTGCATTAAAAGCGAAAAACGAAAGAAAAAAAAATTAACTTCGGGCAAGTCGAAAGTTTATTTTTTTTTGTATTGCTCTTGCAAAAATTGGCAACCAGAAATTTATCATGCAAAAAATTTATATATTTTTTTTTGTGAGATTGTTTTTATGCTAGCTACATGATATAGTTGTCCGATTTGGCTTAGTTCAATTTAAATATAGTCAGTCTGCTGGCAAAATATTATTGCCTAAATAAGAATATATATATATATATATATATATATATATAAGAATAACTGTCAATGCTTAGCAATTTGCTGGCCAAAATTCATTTGCCTTTTGCAAGAGCATAAAAAAAAAAAAAAAAAAAAAAAAATCGCATATATTTTTCATATATACACAACATATAAATTATATATATACACACTCACACACACACACATACACATACATATACACAAACAGAAAAAAAGAGTTGCAAGTAAAAATTATTATGAGAAAAAAGAATTGAATATATTTTGACAAAAATGCAACATGCATCAACACACATCAAAAACTAACTAATTTTGTAATGCTTATAATTGTTTTATTTAATTTAAAAACAAAACTCATTTAGTTATAAACAATATCAGTTAACAGTTAAAAAATTATTATATGCATAAATGCAACAAAATAAAAACTAAAAAAAAAATATAAAGAAAAGAAAAAATTAATGAGATACAGATACAGAGATATAAAAAGTATCTTTGACTTGGCGCTCGAATGTTGCTGCATATTATTATACTGCATATAATAATAATAATAATAAAAAAAAAATATCAAGCAAGCAATTATTTCATTATTATTATTATGATTATTATGATTATGATTATTATTAATTTTAGTTGTTCACTTTTAAAGCGTATATTATACAGATATATATATATATATAACGTATATCGTATATCATACTATACTTATATTTTGATTTTTCGCTTATACTATAATACATACATACAATACATAAATGCATGAAAAAAAAAAACATACATCAATATACATCAATTTACATAAAAATTGTAATGATAAAAGGAATATACATTGATACATTGATTGATTCATACGCATAATTTCTGTTATTTATTTAAATTTGTTTAAGAGATTTTTTTGTGTTATTCGTAATGATAAAACAAAACAAAACAAAATATATATAAAAAAAAAATATATATATATATAAAAAAAAAAAATCAAAGTGTGTAATATGTAAAATTGTGAGAAAAACAAACAAAACAAAAAAAAAAACAAACAAAAAAAAAATGAAAATTATTTAAGAAAATTTGATTCAAATACGAAACTTAATAAATGTGATCGCAAAGTAAAGATTTTTATTGTTTTTTATTATTATTATTAATATTATTATAATTATTAATATTATTATTATAATTAGAGGACCTCAAAACATTCTTGAACTTAGAAAGAAATTCAGCGTCGCTTGGAATATTATGTCAAATATATAAATACAGTAGAATCCGGTTACAGCGACTTACAAGGAACCAACGATTTTACGTCATTATATGCGAAAGACGCACTAACAGAAAGCAGTTTATATGTATAAGTTTGTATAGAGACAACCAAACCATTGAGTTTTCGTCGAAATAACCGTACGGATGCTATAAGCAGAGTCATTATAACCGAATTCTACTGTATATATGTATATCTGAAATAATTATTTATATGCTGCCCATGCGACAATTTCTTTCACAATCATCTTTACTGCAATAACGATTTTGATTGCCACCACAGCCTAAATAACGCATTTGTTGACATTCATTGCCATTAACATTATAATGCCACATGGATGGATTCCAATTTTCACGACATTGTCTTAATCTAGCATGTCCATCATTTCTAACACCAGCGCAAGATTGTCCTGTAAGTGTATATAAAATGTTGTTAAAGCATAAAAAATAAATTAATTTTTATTTATAATTACTTCTTGGACGTCCAGGACAAAAAATTTCCTGTGCATTGGCAATGTATAAAAAATAAAAATAAAACAAGATTAAAGCAAGTTTCATTGTAAGAGAACTGTGCTTCAATTTAACAGTTATCAGCTATATATATAGTAAATAATAACAAAAAAGTTATAATAAAAAAAAAAAACAATAATTAAAAATTTTCTTTTTCTTTGCACAATTGTAACGTCAAGTGTTTTTTTTTTATTTATTTTCATTTTCAATAGTTTTTTTTTCTGTTTTTTTTTAACCCCTCCAGCGGCAACTTCTTTCGCAATGCTCACGACTACAATAACGATTACCATTGCCACCACAACCAAAATATCTCATAGGACGACAATTACCGCTACGATTATAATACCACATCTCAGGATTTGAATTACGGCGACATTGTTCTGATGCTTCACCTTCATGCATTAGCTGCCAACAATTTTGTGCTGTTTTTAAGCAAAAATTTGTTTTAAATTCTATTTAAAAAAAAATCAAATTTACATACTTCTAGGACGACCACGACAAAATTCCTGTGCATCAGTGTGAGACGCCAGATAAAGTGTCAGACAAGCCAAAATTAAAGTGAATTTCATTTTTTAATGATATCTGATTTCTAGCTTGTTATAAACGTTGCTTAAATAGCAAAAGATAATACATGAAAGTACAGTAATAACTTAATATTAGTAACAATTAGTTGCATTTATAGCTGCAATGTGATTACACTTAGCGAGCAAGTACTGTGCGTGCGTGCGTGCTGCATAAAAAACGTTACACAAAAATTATGCAGCTAAATTTAAAAATAATAATAAAATAATCTTTGACTTACTTTTCCCCTTCTATACATTTAAACAATACAATTTGTAAAATATATATATTGAGTTTATGACACAATAAAAACACTTGTTGGGGCAGCACAGCACATTCATCACATTTCATTATTTAAAAATATTTTACAATTAACATTTTTTTTTATAATATCTTTAACAGATTTCTATTTATGTATTTGTAAATTCCACATGTGCTATTTTTAATTTATCTTATTTCGACTATAAAATACACTTTCTTTACAGATTTATAATAATAAATAATAAATAATTTATTAAAATTCGAAAGTTGATTTTTTTCAAAAGGAACATTTTTTTTATGATTAGCGCCATCTGATGGTTGCTGGCGGCACTTTTACCCGCTGTTAAAGCAGTCAGCCTGCTTATGACGCTGTTAATGCAATGTTAACTTAAGTTTCTGTAATTTCAAAAATAATAAACAACCAATATTTATTATTTTATAACTTTGAATTTTATTTTATATTATATATTTTTAATTTAATGCAGAATAAATTAATGTTTAGTTCGCCCCATGGGTAATACAATCACGTTCACAATCGCTGCGTTGACAATAACGATTATTGTTGCCACCACAACCACGATATGGCATTGATCTACAGGTTCTTGTCCATGGATCATACCACCACATTAAACGATTTGAATTCCTCTCGCAACCTATACCCACATGTCCCTCATCTCTGGGACCAAGACATCTTTGCGCTGGAAAAATGTCAAAATGAAATGTTAAATTGTGATTTGTGAAACAATGTGAAAATATGCTAAAAAAAAATTACCTCTTGGACGTCCGCGACAACTATGAACCTGCGCCTGTATATAGATAAGGCAAAGTGTAAAACAAGTCAAAAATAAAATTAATTTCATTTTAATAATTAACGTTATACTCTGTACAACTTGAAACTGAAATAAGTCTACTAACAACGCGCTTTATATAGCAGAATAATGAATTCTCTGAGAAAAGCTGAGATTACAATAAGAACAATATCAGATAAACAGCTGTATTTATTACATATAAGTATACGAATATTTTGAATTTAACTGCCAACAAGAATTTAACATAACAGAAAATTCAACGCAATCCAAACTGCACTGTTAAGCATAATAACATTGAGCTGTTAATTACTTAAAAACAAGTTGGCAGCTCTGTCTAGAACATATGTATTTTCTGTTGTTCGCCTATGACATTTTCCACTTCATTTTTGAGCTTCCAACTTTACGGTTTGCCGGCAGCATCGTTGCACTTTGAGTGAATTTAAAAGAAAACAAAAAAAAAAACGTGCTTGTACGCATAGCTCATCAATTCTGATAGGTAAGTTACTCTAATTGTAAACCGAAAGAATTTAAAATACCTTTAAGAAATATTTAAAGTTCTATTGAATTTTTGCAAGGCAAAAAATACAATTCAAAGAGAATTGTTTTAGCAGACAATGTCTATACCCAGCGAGGCAACAGGCATAAGCGAAAGCAATACACCAAGTCTTCCAGAGCGAGAGAGCGCTAGTAGTAGTAGCAGCAGCAGCGCTACTAGCAGCATCAGTAATAATACTGTCGAGGTTTGTAGTGTGTGTTATTTGATGATGTTGCGCATTTAAACTATGCTTATAAAATATCATGCATGCGCATGTTTTGTGTGTATATGCGTGTATGTGTGTGTGTCTGTTCTTTTCTTATTTATTTACATGGCACTTAAGATCAAGAAACTCGATAGTTTAACAACAACAACAACAAGTAAAATATCAAACGGTACCATTGGCTTTAAGGAGGAAACAACCGACAATCATTCAAGTCGTCTGCAGAGTTTGCGCAACGAATTGAATTACATCAGTGAAACAGATTGGATGTATGAGAGTCTTGAAAAGAAACCGCAGCAATAAAAAATAAAAAAAAATAAAAAAAAACCGTTGTGATTTAAGAAGGAAACGACCGTCAATCATTCAAGTCGCGAGCTGCAGAGATTGAATTACATCAGTGAAACAGATTTGAATGTATGAAAGCATCGAAAAGAAGCCGCAGCAATAAAAAAAAATAAGAAAAACCCGAACGAAAACGAAACGAAAATCGAAATGTATTCATTTATGAACGACGTAATTAGAGCTGCACATAAGCACCTTACACTAAAACGTTCTCTCGAAGAGGAAAATAAAATACTTGACGAAGCTGTTGCTAACGAGGACAAAATAGACGAAGACAAAAAAAACGAAACAAACGATGAAAAATCAAATGAGAATGGAACAGAGAAATCTGGAAAATGGAATGTGGAAACAACTGAGAATCGTTCATGTTCGTTACGAAAGGGAATTATAACGGAATTGAGTGATGGATGCGGTGTTATTGATAAAATTTATGAATTTGATAAAAGTACCGCTGGGATATTATTTCATGAATTGAATGTTGGCTGTAAGATTGAATATCTTGTTTATCAAAATGATAAAATTCAAAATAAAGTGATTAAAATACAAAATATAATTGAAAACAGTTGGGAAGATGCTGTCGTTGAACAAAAGGTAAATAAAATATTAAATAAAAACATCAAAAATAAAATAAATTAATAAATATTTTTTTAGATTGAAGATGCATTGGAATCACTTAAACAAGAGAAACCAAATTTTTTCAATATGCAACTACGCAATGTATTTGGCATGATAACAGAACGTTTGCCCACATCTATTGAAGTTGAAACTGATTATAATACTATGGAAATAGAATTGGATAATGTTGAAACAAATTTTATACCCCGTAAGGGTGATAATGTTTGTCTACATTGTAATGTACAATTGGATGAAGGTTTTATGGATAAACATGGTGAAATACTTGAAGTATTAAAAGTATTTCCAGCACGCAAAGAATCTGATGTTAAATGTACTGTTAATCGTGTATTTGATAGTTTCGCTGTACTCGATAAAAATGCATATGTTTTAAATGCAGATTTACCACTCGGTATTGCCTTACATCTTGGCGATATTGTTAAAGTCGATCTTATCGAATGTAAACATGTAAGATAATTTAAATTAAAATTATTATTAAATAATAATATATTTGATATTTTAACTTTTAAATTACAGTTATCTTACAATCGTCGTGCCATTAAATTAATATTATTGGAAAAGAATTTTGGACAAATGAAAAATAATTGTAGCGTATTAACAACAAATTCAAAACATGCAGTCATAATTACTGGCAATAGTCGTTTTATTTATACCGAACAATGGAAAAAACAAAATATAACACTTAAATTACAAAATAATGGTAATCGTGCATTCCATTTACGTTCAATTAATATATCAAAACCAAATGAATCACAAATACGTCTCATTGAACCAGCAAGTTCACGTCAATTAGATATTGGTGGAAATTTATCATTAATTTTTGAAATTCATACAAAATTTATTGGTGAATCAAAAGAATATTTTGTACTTAATTTTGATACATTTAAAGTACGACATTTTATAACTGTTATTGTTTGTGATACAAAAGAGGAAGCCATTGAGGCTGAACGTCGTTTAATTGCAACCGATCAATTGATAGTACAAGGACGTACATTAAGTCAACGTTCACGTTATTATGCAAATGAAGTATGGAATATTAAGAATACTGTTGTGCCTGGTGAATCAGTTGCAACAATACGTCGTTTTATTAAATTACGTTTAAATACATATGAAGTACCAGAAAAATTACGTAAAATTATACTTAATACACAATCAAAATTACAAAATATACGTGAAACATTATATACTGAATTTCCATTTTTGGATAAAACATTAAGTATGGATAATTATGTGCAAAGATTTACAACATTATTACATTTGGAGGAAATTGATTATACGGTTAATTTTCGTAATTATGATCGTGAACGTGCACATTTTATACGTGATGGTGATTTTTTATCATTACAAATAGAAAATTTAGCTGAACGTCGTCCATCATTAGTACTTGGTGATACAATACATGCTATAAATCCATGGGTTGATATTGCTGTTAAAGAGAATCGTATATTTGAAGGTGTTATACATAAAGTACTATTTAATCGTATATTACTTAAATTTAATACAAATTTTCAACAACGTTATAATGGTGAAGATTATCGTTTAACATTTCATTTTTCACGTTATGCATTTCGTAAACAACATTATGCAACATCACGTATTGTTGAATTATTTGGTGAACAATTTTTATTTCCTAATAAAATAACAAAACGTAAATATCCACAATTAGATATTATATTCAAGGATAATGATGATAATGATCATAATGCTGGTACAATGCATTTATATGATGATAAATTACCATGGTTTAATACTAAATTAAATAAAATACAAAAACGTGCTGTATTTAATATATTACGTGGTGATATTGAACAATTACCATATGTTATATTTGGACCACCTGGTACGGGTAAAACTATAACATTAGTTGAAACAATATTACAATTGGTACGAAATTTATCAAATTCACGTTTACTTGTTGCAACACCATCAAATAGTTCAGCTGATTTAATAACACGTCGGATTATTGAAAGCAATGTATTGCCACAAGGTGATTTTATACGTATTGTATCACAAAATATGGTAGAAAAAGATTTAATACCGCCAGAATTGAAAAGTTATTGTGCCACAGCTGATATTGGCATTATTGATGATACTAAAGAAACTGTAAGCATAGCCACATATATTTTATTTTTCTTTCAATAATATTATGTTTGTTCTTTCCTTATGTGCAGATGATTATTACTGAATCGGGCTTAAAATTACGTTGCCAATTAAAATTTATACTTTTACATCGCATCATTATTGGCACTTGCACAACATTGGGTAATTTTCTACAAATGGATTTTCCACCTGGACATTTTACACATGTACTTGTCGATGAAGCTGGACAATGCACTGAACCAGAGACAGTTGTACCATTTTGTTTATTACCAACAACTGGTAGTCAAATTGTACTTGCCGGTGATCCATATCAATTGCAGGCAATTGTTGTTAGTCCAACTGCAACACATTTAGGTTTAAATGTATCATTTTTGGAACGATTATTAGAACGTACACCATATCGTAAGGATATGGAACGTTTTCCAAATTCTTCAGGTTTTAATCCTAATATATTAACAAAATTATTATATAATTATCGTGCGATACCATCTGTAATGTCTGTATACAGTAAACTCTTCTATGATGATGAACTAGTTTCTATGGTCTCCGAAGAAGATTCACGTGAAGCAAAATTACTTGCAAAATTGCAAAAAATATTTGAACCAAATTTAAGTATGCCACGTGCACATGGTACAGTTTTTCATGGAATTATTGGTGAAAATATGCAAGAAACAGATTCACCATCATGGTATAATCCACAAGAGGCACGTGAAGTTTTTCTTATGACGCTAGAGTTATATCGTAGCGTTATACATCCAGATCAAATTGGTATTTTAACGCCATATGCAAAGCAAGTGAAGACATTGCGAAATATGTTTATTGGAGCGGATGTTGCTATGCCAAAAATTGGTTCAGTTGAAGAGTTTCAGGGACAGGTAAATAATATATATAATCATAATAATAAGTTTGTAACGCCTTTATTCTATCTATTTATATAGGAACGTGATATTATGTTGGTATCAACTGTGCGTTCATCAAAGACTGCATTGAAAGCTGATTCACGACTAAATTTGGGTTTTGTCGGTTGTAACAAACGTATGAATGTTGCTTGCTCACGTGCACGTTGCCTTATGATTATCTATGGGAATCCTTATCTATTATCTGTTGATGACTGCTGGCGTCAATTAATATTATTCTGTGCCAATAATAATGCATATTTTGGCTGTGAATTGCCACAGAAAATATTTGAGCAGGACAATGATGATAGCTCATCATCTGATGAAAGCAATCAATCAAATACTTATGATTGTATACGCTAAGAACAAATGCGGCCGGCCGTTGGTGCTGTCAAAAAATAACTGGAATCTCTGACGCTAGATGTATCCAAAGGTTTAAACTAATAATATTTAAATGACATGGAGTGTCAATGAAATATATTATAATTTTTATTTTTTTTTATATACTTTTTTCCATTCCTATTTTACTACATAAATAAAGTGAGAGAGAATTCTCAAAAAGTTTGAATTAAATTGAAATTGTGTCAAATATTTTGTTTTGTAATATTAATATTAATATTTCTACTGTTGAATTTTTGGTAACTTTTTTTTAACAGTGCAGTAAATAAGAATTGTTTAACAGTTTTTGCTCCTCGCTGTAACATAATAAATGCTAACTGCTGTCATTTAACAGTGCCTACTGGGTTTTTACCGTTTTTATTCTGACGGCGCCATATTTTTGACTTTTTCCTTGTGCGCTTTATTTCGCAATTAAAATTAAGTTTATTAAATCAACATCAAAAGTTACAATTTACAATTTGACTAATGGACAATAAAACAATCGGCGATAAGATGACAACATCGTTGCAAGAGGATAATATTTTTATGATCAATGAGCAAAAAAATGAGCAAGAAAGAATTGAGGTATTTATAATAAATAAATGAATTTACAATGAACATTTGATTCTTCAGTCAAATTTTATTTTTTTTTATTTTTATTGCAGCGAGTTTCAAAATTACTTTGGGTAAATGATTATTCACGGGACATATTCTATGTAATGAAAGAGTCGGAGAAGCGACGTTTACCATTACATTATATGTCAACGCAATTGGATAAAAGACCAAAACTAATTGAAGTTTGTCAATTAATAACACGCACCTATAAACTTGGTCGTTGTTCCTTGCATTTGGGTAAGTGACACAAAAAAAAAAACGAATTAAAAATTTATTCACCGATCACTGATAATTGAAATTTTTTTTTTATGCTAACAGGACTTTATTATCTTGATCGTATTCTTGATTTTTATACCATACGTGAGGATAAATTGCAGCTTGTTGCACTCGTCTGTTTACATATTGCGGCACAGATTGAGTGTATAGATTCACAAGTGCCGCGTTATCGTGAAATAAATCAATTACTTAAAACCAATTTTGAAGGTTTCGAGTTTAAAGCTGTTGAACGTAAAGTTTTAACATTCTTTAAATTTGAAATGATACGTCCAACAACGGCAAGTTATGGTGAATTATTTGCTTGTAGCTTTTTAACACGCAACGATTATTTTGCATATTGTAAGCAAGTCGAAAGTTTTCCTCCACAAGTTGCCAAAATTTTTATACAATATACATCATATGAACAAATGAGAGCATCGCTAGCACAGCTTATGCTACGTATGTCAGATCTTACATTATCGAGTAAGTCTACACATACATATATATATATAAAACATGAATAATATGAAATTAATATTTTGCAGTTAATCGATTTAGAGATGAGATGCCTTCACTTCTTGTTGCCGTTTGTATAGCAGCTGTACGTGAAGTTTCCGCTTTACCTGATCGCTGGACACCTTATTTAACAAAACTTACAACTTATCCAGAAACTATGGTTGATCCATATGTTAAAATACTTAAAGATTATTATTATAATAATCCTATTACACTAACAACAACAATATCATCATCATCAACATCATCAAATATTGAAAATACAGAAAATCAAACAGTTATTACATCAACCAGTCCAGACTCTGGCTATGAGGATACTATAAATACGCCACATATTGATAATGTTAATGTTCCCATTGAGAATGTGAATATATTCACAATGCAAAAACAAATGAAACGTCACATTAACAACGATGACCAACAAATGGATCAGAAAATGCCAAAAATAATGAAACTAGACGATAATAATCAGTATCAGTAAAAAAATAATAATCTAATAATTGTTTGTATTTGCCTTTAAACTAAAATGACTTTTGAAAAGCATTTGTTATACTGAAATTTACTATTAATAATTATTATTAATATTATTATTTCTACATTCTATATAATTATTTTTGTAATTAATGCAATTTCTACGCATACCTAATATCTTAGGTATTTTGTAAAGTTTTTGCATCAAGGAAATTTGTTTAAGTTCAGCGAATTAAAAAATTAATCAATTTCGAAAAATATATAAAAAAAAAAATTTACATAAATATAAATAAAAATAAAAATTTTTTTTTTCACGTTTAATTAATCTTTTGTTTTAATCGTTAAGTGTTTTAGTTGTAGTTTAAGTCTTTATCAGCTGTAATTAAATAGAAAGAAAACAAGTAAAGCTACAGTATTGTGAAGTTAGACTAAAAGATACCCTGTAGCCAAGTGTAGAATATTGTATGTTGCATAAATTTCAAGTCTACTTTTTATAAGTTTTTCTAAAAAAAGTCACAAGTCGATATAGAGCATGGCCACGCCTCCTTAAGCACATTAAATAGAATTCCTTGTGTGACAGATTGATCATACCCTATGGTTGCCTATGAAATATAAATGCCCGCTCAATAGTCTTATCTCAAATAGTGTTGCCCAATAAATAAAAACGCAATTTGTTTTCCATGAGAAGGCTTTCTGGTGTTGTTTTCTTTTTAATATTGTTTTGTTTTTTCTTTTTTTCTTTGTGTTTTCTTTTTTGTTTTTTTTTTTTATGTTTAGTTAACTTGTGTTTCCATGTATTTTGATTTGTCGGCAGAATTTTGTTTTTGTTTTTTGTTTTTTTTTTTTAACTTATGTTTTAAACATTTGGACCGAAAATGGATTTTGTTTTCATATACAAATTTTTGTTTTTTTTGTTTTTAAAGCATTTACCAAAATTTTTTTGTAGTTTTAGTTCTTGGTGTTTGTTGTTGTTGCTGTTGTTGTTGTTGTTTTGTTTCTGTGTGTGTTGGAAATAACCTTCTCAACTCTCCGCTCCTATACTTCACATCATTTTACATTCTTCTTTACATCATTTTGAACTTCTTCTACTTCTCTTACATCTTCAACTTCTCTTACTTCTTCTACTTCTCTTACATCTTCAACTTCTCTTACTTCTTCTACATCTTTTACATCATCTATTTCTTCTTCTTCTAACTCAAAACAGTCACAATCACTTTTCCAGTTATGGAAAAGTTTATTATTATTACAGTTTAGTTTCATTTGTTGTTTAAACAAATATGAAACAAACTTGAATTGCAAACTTGAAATTTGCAGTTATTGATCATCAACAATTGGAATTTAGAATCTACATATACAATTTATATACTAATATTTTTTTTTTTTTTACAACAATTAGTTAAGGTTTGTTTTACATTTTTGTGTTTTGTTTTTTTTTGGTTGCGATATTGAGTTTAGTTTAGTTTAGTTTTTTAATATATATTCTTGCAAAGGCTAACATTTTCACTATTAGATCGGATTTTGATATAGTATTACGTATTATATATATATATTTATATAAATATATATATATATATATAAATAGCATTTAATAAAATTCATCGCGATATATTTAAAGTATTAAGTGCTTTCTCATTCTCTTCGTCTTCTGCTTCTTCTTCTAATTCTTATCTGTTTTCTGCTTCAACTAACGATTTTTTTTTATCGTGTATTCGATGGGAGTACAAAATAAGGTTTTTTTTTCCATGTTACATCTTAATTAATTAATGCTTATTAACTAGATCTAAATACATATTGAAAGTATTTTTGTTTTTACTTTTACGTTCTGGTGTGTTTTTTGTTTACTTCTTCTTGTTGTTGTAGTTACAGTTGTTCTTGTTGTTGTTGTTAAACACATTAAAGCTTATAAAACTAACTTATTTGATTTTGTATATTGTATCTGTTGTATTTTGTTTTGTTTTTTATCATTTGTTGTTGATTTTTCTTGTCTTAAAAAGTAAACATTTAATTTGGCATGTATTGCGCATTTATCTCACAAAATCTCATATTAATTAACTTTAATTGAGATTATAATATATTATTCTCAATCATACACAAACATTTATTTTCAAAATTTACAATTATTTACATATTATTTTTGCTTTTTTTGTTTTAAGATATTTATGAAATGTTGTTATTTTTAAGGGGAGAAAAAAATGTGAGAGTCCTTTTGTTTAAATGTCCAGTGCATATAAATGATAAATGATTATAAAAAAAAAAATATATTTATATATATATATATAATGATATTTATTTAATGCTAAAGACTCATACATTTTAGTTTAGTTTTATAATTGAGAGGTGGGATCTAGATCTAATAAGTCAACTCTATATAAAAAAAAATAAAAATAAAATTTTCAAAATGCAAGAAAATTACAATTGGCATTTAAAAGAAAAAAAAATCAGAAAATAATAAACATTTAATATGCTGGACTAGTTTTTTTTTTTAAGGGTTAAGTTTTTGTACAATGAATTGAATATTGTTTTTGTTTTTTCTCAGTTTACGTTCAAATATAATTATATTATTATGTTGTTGTTCATTATGTATTATTATTAATGTAATGTTTGTTTGTTTGTTTGTTGTTGTTGGAACTAGGCTAGGGCAGCATTTTGATTGATCAATAAAGAAATTTTATGTTTGTTTTTGTTATGTTTAAGACTTAGGCATTTAAAAAAAAAACTTAAAATATAATATATATATATAATATGCATATGCGCCATACAGATAAAAAAAACTAAATTGAGTTATACGAAAGACTTCTAAGATCTAGCTAGATTCACAGGAAACAGGACTTTGATGATCATCACAATGTGTGTGTTTTGGGTATTTTCTCTTATTTTTTTTTTTTTTTGCTTGTTTCTATAAATGTTTTTGTTGCTGTTGTTTGTTGTTATTATTATTATTATTATTGTTGATGATTTGTGTCGATAGTTGTTGTTGTTATTTATTGTTGTTTGTGTGTACTGTTGCTTTTGTTGTTGTTGTTGTCGTTGTTTCAGTCCTTTGAGTGAATCGGTATCACATATTTATGTCCATATGGACTTTTGTACTTAATGCCACAAATACGATAAATTTTATCTGGTATACCTAAATTACATAAATACAGTTTGCCACAATTATTCATTGATGTTTTCTCTTTTGTTGTTGCTGTTGTTCCTGTTGTTTCTGATGTTGCTGTTGCTGTACCAATACAAGTTTTTGTTTCTTGAATTAATGGTAATATTGGTAATATTGAGTACTTAATGGCAACATCCTTAATGCCACATGGTGGCGGATCTATGGCAAGCACCGATGCTCTAATAAATGCAAATAAAAATAAAAAAAATTAATTAATTTATATTATTGCATAATTTGATGTTAACACAAACCGATTAACGCTGAGCCATTGCGTTATAGTATCCGAAAGATGAGCTAGATTTGTCGATACTATAACAAGATCCGGCGTTGGCATAGCTAAAAAAAAAATAAAAATATAAATATAAATAATAATAATAATTAAATTTAATTTGTAATTAAAATTCTATGCATTAAAACGCACCGTCAACAGAATGTACAATGATATTATCAGTAGCCTTAAATAAGGATACCTCTAAATTATTTTGTTCAATAAGCTCCGCCTGCTCTACATATAGCAGCACGGTTAGTCCATGCGAGGCTAACATACGTCCTGTAGCGCAACCAATGTTGATGTTTCTACAAATGAAAACAAAGCACGCAAAATAAAATATACATAAAATCTTTAATAAAAAAAATTATATATAAAAAAAAATAATTGTACCTCGTGGTTTTAGTACCATCGCATATAATGGCAATTTTTGGCCATTGATGATTATTTGCTGGCGTCAAACGACGAGCACCGCCAATAAGTGTAATAGCCAAATCACTAGCACCACGTGCCAGTATATCAATTTGTCGTTGCAAAGATAAGCCACCATGCCTAGCGGTTAACTCAATTTTTTGACGTACATTGAGCGGTATAGTCGGTATAATGAGGCCATCGTCAGTTACAAAATCTTGATTGCCATCATAGATGCTTTTTATTTGACGTAATTGCAATGGTTTACTCTCCAATATATTCTCATCGTGTCGATATTTTTCTTCCTTTTGTTGTTTCTGCACGTGAACAGCTGTGACGTACAACATCTGGTTTATGATGTGTTGATTCAATATCATCCCAAATGGCTTTTTTATCAAATAATGCTAAATTTCCCTCAAAATCGAAATCTTCATGCAAAAGTGGATCATCAGCTTCACTGCCAAATGTTTGTTGTTGTTGTTGACGCATGCTACTTTCACGGCGTACACGATTACGTTGCTGTTTATTATTATTATTTTTCCCATTTCCATTCCCATTTCCATTTCCGTTTCCGTTCCCATTCATATTACCAGCATTACCCGTAAAAGAGTTTGAATTAAAACTTCCGTTAACATTGCGTTTGCCATTGCCAAAACTACTTTCAATTTGATTATAATAGCTGCCACTGCCATTGCCATTGACATTTGAATTGTTCTTGCTATTGTTGCCAACAATATCAATTGGTCTGGTTCTGTTGCTGTTACTATTACTAGTGGTAGGTAACTCACCACTGCCGCTGCTTCCATCAGCGCTACTGCTACAAATACTTTCCAAATTGCTATTGATGCCACTTGCACCAACTACGCTAGCAGCACCAAAACTACTTGACGCATTATAAACTGCAGTGCCAAGTTTAACTTCCACCTTGGCTGGAATCATATTGCCAAAGAAGGCGACAACACTATTCGGTGTCGTTGCCAACTGCTGCTGTGCACTTGATGCACGTGAAGTTTGCGGCGTTCTATATAAAAATTTAAAGTTTTTAAATATTGGCAAAAATATTTAAATAAATTAATTAGTAGGCTTACTTTATACTAGGCTAGGGGTTATTTATTTTATTTTTTTCTAATCATATTTTCTTCACATT
Source organism: Zaprionus obscuricornis (assembly GCA_037044475.1). Taxonomy (NCBI): domain Eukaryota; kingdom Metazoa; phylum Arthropoda; class Insecta; order Diptera; family Drosophilidae; genus Zaprionus; species Zaprionus obscuricornis. Next base: position 50,001 of record JBAMBR010004071.1, read on the forward strand.
TTTCTTGACAATAATAAACAAATTTTTGAATTATTTATTACCTTCGCATTCCATTAGCGGCATTGTTGTAAGTATTGCTGCTGTTGTTGTTGTTATTGTTGGAATTTAACATTAGTTGATGCATTTTATCACTCAGTGCAGAATTGATGCCACTAGTAGCAGCAGTAGTGTTCCCTCCATTTCTTCCATTACCATTCGCCTGTTTCGCTCTGGGCGTAATAGGCAGCTCCTGTTCCACTTCATGATGAAAAAATTGTTGCGGCTGCTGCTGCTGCTGTTGTTGTTGTAATTGTTGCTGTTGTTGTTGTTGCTGCTGTTGTTGTTGTAGTTGCAATTGCTGTTGCTTGCCAAGAATGTTAGAAAAATGCGGCAATTTAACCGGTGTTGGTTTATTAATCACCGCAGTCGGAGTCGTCGTTTCAATATCCTTCACCGGTTCAATCAGATTTATGCTTTTGATATCACTGCATCGGAGGACAACTTCAGCATTCTGTTTACGCAGCGGAACACCGTTGCGAAATGCTCGCACTATGGTTATCTCTTCGGCTGATATCTTTTTAATCAGTCCCTGAAATACGCCTAGCTCGTCGTCGCAGGTCAAACTGACCGCACTGCCAATCCAATCTTGATCTGTTAAACCCATGTAAAAACTAACTGTTCACTTTACTTATTTCCTTTTTTGATTTCACTTCTCTTTCAATTTTTCACTTCTTATTTTATTTTTCGTATTCAGTTTTTTTTTTTTTTTGCCACCGTTTGCAGTTTGTTGCGATCTACTTGCTGCTGCTTCTTCTTCTTTTTTATAGCTGTTGTTGTTTAATACGCAATTACCACGCACCAAGTCAAATCACGTAGGGGGAAAGTTGGGAAACGTTATTAAAATATTTATTAAGCTGTTATAAAATATTGAAATGTATTTATTATATCGAATTTGTATTTTAATTTTATTTATATTTTTAATACTCCATTGAATTTACATTGAAATTTTATTGTTTCGTTTAAATTTTTTCCACTGCCTTTCGCATTTACGTTTTCGTTAGAGATGTGCCAGATTTGCATGCGAAAATCGAGACAAGCAATATCGCGGTAAGTGTGCTTCAATTACTATCGGCATGCAAACAATTGTACATTTTTTTCAACACTCGATATTCATCGACAAATATTTGATTTGCACATCTCTTGCTCTGTTGAGTTGCACTGGTCATGCTATCGGGCAATATATCGAATTTAGTTAGTTTGTCGGATTATGGTCGGGCGTGTTGTTCTGTGAAAGTTTGAACTTATTATTTTGCGTGCGATTTTTTATAATAAAACTATTTGTTTATATATATGTAAATCGAAAGATGTAAAGCCGGATTTATTTTTGACACGCGAATAACGAAACCAAAGTGTATCGTAAAATTGGCAGTGCAAAAATAATATATATTATAATATGTACGTGCTGAATTTTCCTCAAGTATAAACTCATATAAATATGAACATACATATGTACATATATGACATGTAAAGATTTTTATACACATACAATGAAACACAAACTGACATATACATGTACACACATTTTATAATAGAACGATTTAAGTTAAAAATACAACATAAATCAAAGTGAATTATAAAGCGGGTAGTCATTGCATATAAGTGAGGGTGTGTATGTGTATGTGTGTGCGTTTGTGTTTGTGTGTTTATGAAGAGTTAAGTCTAAGTCAAATAATTTGAATTAAGAGTCTGTTTCTATAACGGAAGCCGGCCAGGTCGACACGGCGTTGAACCCTTCGCGCTTGGTTAATTACATGATTTAATGTTTTGCTCTTTTTCCAAGAATTCTGTGCTCTCTCCCACACACACACACACACACACACACACACTACTTACTTACATGCATACACACTCTCATAATTACTACATTGTATTCGTGTGTTTATATATGTATGTGTGTTTGTGTGAGTTGCACTAGCTTACAAGCGCCAAGTACCGTTCGCTTTATGTCTTTGTTGTCTGCTGCTACTGTTGTTGCTTTGGCCTTGCTTCCAGTTATTGTCACCTCTCTTGGCTTTTTTTGTTATTGTTATTGTTACTGGAAGCACTTGCGTGTCTTTATGCTTAAATTTACACTTCCGTTTCTTTTATGCATTTCATTTCTCTTCTTTTTTTTTTGTTACTTGCAGTTTTAAAGGCACAACACACAATGTCAGCCCGCACAAGTAGCAGTGCTGTGGCCGCTGCCGCCGCCGCATCCTCTTCTACATCCTATGTGCCACGACCGCCTCCACGTCGTCGTGCCGCCTCTGTTGCAGGACAACAACAACAACCGCAACAACATCTTGACTATAGAAATGGACACGCGCCACGTAGATCGTTGGCCGTAATAGTAAGTCCCTATAAAAATTACATATTCATCATATTTATACGTAATTGTATGAGGTAAATAGCTTGAAGGTAAATTTTGTGGTGAGTTAAGATTTGGTGTACGGGTAGCTGGTTGATTCACTTTAATTGCTACTACTTATCAGACTCTTGCTTTATTTAAGGTTTTTTTTTTTTACTTTTAATTTTTGTTTTGTTTTTGACGGTTTTCACACTCAATCTAATCTCGAAAAATTCACGGGGAATTAGCTTAAAAGCAGCTGTGACTCGATTAAATATTTTGATTGACGGATAAATAGTAATAGTTAAAATTAAAATAATATACATATATTTCTGAGAATATTTATAAACCTATGTCTATAAAAACCCAAATGAACTGCAACATTTTTTTTTTGTTTGTTCATAATTTCACAATTCTTTGCGCAAATAGAACGCAACTGCATATTTTTTGTTATAAGATAACAAATCTGTCTGATAAGCGTATCTTAAAGTACGATAATCAAATTGTAGATCGAAAGAAAAAGCGAAAAAGAAACGCACGTTTCTACTTATTTAGTCGCTGGCTGCTGTGTATATAGTAACAGAGTGTCAGTGCCTGCCTGTGTGCGCCTCGAAATGATTATATTATTCGCCTTATTTTAAGTAAACAAACAATTGTTAATTACTCGGGAATAATAATAATAAACATAGACAGACGCAAAAACTCTTGGAAAATGCTAAAGTTTTTTTTCTATTTTTTTTTTTCTTATATCTATCAAGTATTTTTCCAAGTTTCAAATGCCAAGGACTACTACTGCAAAAGAATTTTATTTATGATAATTGAATTTATCAACAGTTACGGCAAAATCAACAATCATCAGCGCTTGAATGTGCGTAAATTGAGCCCTCAATGAATTAAGCGATTTCAAGTTATTTGCCTAACTTATTTAACGCTTAACACATAAAAGCCTAGAGCATCTTAGTAGTAGTAGTAGTCGGAGGCAGGGCAGTTGCTTTTTATCTTCATTAGTGTGCTTGTGTTAACCGCACTCTCAGTGACAGTCGCTGTCAAAGTTGGAGGCGCAGTTGCTGCTGTTGTTGTAAACGTGTAGTTAGTTGGCGGTAAATAAATGCCTCCGAAAGTTAACGAGTTGCATTTTACGCTCTTTCGGAATGAGCTTTTTTTTTTTTTTTTATTAGAAGCAAACGATATTGGTATAATTAGATGTCACAGTTGGAGATGTTTTACGTACCTATAAAAATGTGTTTATTATTACATACATCAAATATGTGTTAATAATTATAATTATTTGACACATATATCATCATCTCAAAACGTTTATTAAAACTCTTAAAAACCTGCTTCACAGCGCCACTTGAACAATATAAACATTCATACACATGCAAACATATAAATGTACAAACACATTTGTATGTTTGTATGTCAAAACATATGTTTTTGTTTTGGTTTGCTTTGGCCACTTGTTCGTCGAGCAGCTGCCAATACGATGGGTTTAAAAAGCTAGCGGGCTAGCTAAAAGCTTTTACGCAAACAGTGTTGGAAAAACACTGTGGCTGTGATTTTTTCTTGTAATATATGGTCACACTGCATTGATACTGTTGTTGCTATTTTATTACTTTCTTTTTTATTATGCTTAAACAATTAAGTATAACACATGTTAAAATGGTTTTGATTATTAATCAATTTAAATAAATTACATATAGTAATGGCGCCTGTTGTTTAAATTGTAAATTTAAGACACATTAAAGCTTTCACGGATTATTTAGTTATTTATAAATATGATAATTTGGACACACTGAATTGGAGCAGTATTTTAGTTTAGTTTAGAACGCGAGAGCTCCCGTTACATAGGCAACGGTGGCCATCGGGTTGTTGCTGTCGTGTTGTTGTTTTTGTTGTAGTACAAATACAACCATAAAGAGCCACACAGAAATACTCGAACGAAAAAAAAATAAAAAAAAAAGTGGGAAAGACTAACGTAGAACATGTTTCTGCATTAGTATTGGTGTATTGTTGTTAGTACTTTGAGTGTTGTCGTTGTTGTTGTTATTATTGCTTCTATATCGTTTTGGTTTTGCGCTTTCGACTGTTAATGCGAGATAAATAAATGAATAATTGAATTATGTACACACATATAACAAAAATAAAAATGCCGCGTGCGTTTTAAACTGTAAAAAAAATGTGTTAATTATATAAAATTACCCTACACAATCATAATATATATATATATATATATATATATATATGTATATACAAATACAAATACATATGCGTACATATACGTTGTTTGCATATGTATGTGCAGAGTACATGAAAGCAACAGTCAAACGGGCCAGGGCAGACCAGGCCAGGCCAGCCTTTAGCTTGACTGTTATTCGTTGTCGCTGTCGTTGTCGTTGTTCGTTGTCGGTGTCGGTGTCGTTGGTGTTATTGTTGTTGCTTTGTTGGTGCGATGCTTTTCGTGAGCTAAGAATCAACGTCGGAATGTGAAAACAAGATTCGCCATCGCGCATTACTTTATTCGACATCAAGAGCTCTCTTTCTTTTGCCATTTTTGCCAAACCATTGGCACATTTTTGGCTGCTTTTTTCTTATGTCGGAAGTCATTTTTATTAGTCATACATATTCACAGAATACATGGCATTCACAGTTTTCCCCACTGCCAAAGACCTAATTCTACCAAGATATGGTCATACACGTATAATTTTTATTTATAAATATAAATATAATGCTAAAAATAACTATGTATTCATTTGACATTAAACCTGTTTCGTTTTTTTATGTAAATATTGCACATAAAAAAAAAATAATAAAAATAATTATAAAGCCAAAAAAAAAGAAGAAAACAAAAATAACAAAAGAAGAAGAAGAATAAGAGAAGAATTGAACAATTGAAAAAAGTTATTAACGATGATCATCTTGATCAATGCAGTTAAAACCAAACAGATAAAGAAATATGCAACGGCAATATGTAGCTAATATTTGTATATTAGTGTGTGTGTGTGTGTGTTTGTGTTTGAATTTGTGTTAGTGTAACCCTCAATATTTATTACATTTTTTTAGTTAAAAGGCGTGCATTAATTAACATCTGAAAAACAAACGTACACAAAAAATATAAATATATATATAGAAAAAAATACGCATTGAACCATATAATAAACAAAAAAAAAATAAATACAAAAAAAAGATGGCTGAATCAACAGTAACAACAGCAGCAGCAGCTAATGTTGAAGATGGTCAAATTCATGGCTATAACAATAGTGATGTAAGTTTATTATGATTTCATGTTTTCTCCCCTAATCTCCCGCACCGCAATCTTCTCTCTCTCTCTCTCTCTGTTACTTGCTAACTCGTCCCTCTCTCTTCTTTGTTTACGCCCATTTGCACACTGTTTGCTTTACCGCTCTTCGTATCATCACCCTTTACCTTCGCCTTATCTCTCACTCTCTCTCTCTCACTCTTTTTGTCATAATATTGTTGTTTCCAATGGGAATGTTTCTCACACACACAACTGTGGACTTTGGCGACCTTTTCGAGGTCCTAGACAAACAAAACTTGAAATAACTATAGATTAAACAATTATGTATAACGCTTAATCACTCAAAGTATGACTAGGCGGAAAGAAAAAAATACTTACCAAAAATTAATTTTAATATGTAAAAATTCTTCTTTTTTTTATCATTTTCGCATTATATTTCATTTCATATTTATGGAATTTTAAGTTAATCTTTGTGCGAGACTTGCTTTAATCGGAATTTTGCTTAAACGAAACGAAACTTGTTTTTTTTTTTTGTTTGTTATTTTGCATTTTACTGACATTTTCAATTAATTATTCAAAGGCAAGGAAAAAAAAATACGGAATGAGAAAAAAAATATGGCAAATTCATTGAGATGTAAATGCAAATGCAATCACTCAAAGGTATCGCATCTAAAGGCAACTGTTGCTGCCTGTGGCATGCAATCGATCAAATAAAAAAAAGAGAAAAAAAAAACAACTTCGATTCAATTGAACTTAAGCATGTGTAACAAAATTGGCGAAAGCAAATCAATTTGTCTAATGAATTTTTCAACTCACATTCAGATGTGAGAGTAAAAAAAAAATAAATAAAAAAAAAAAGATAAACAACAACTAGCAGTAGTATCTTTAAGATACTGTACAATAAGCGTAAAGATATTAACTGTTGAGCGTTGAACTGTGAATTATTTATATATTAAATTTGCTTTTTTTGACTGGCTAAATATATAAAAAAAATTATTATTAAAATCAATTTAGTTAATGGTATTTAACTTGCAATTTCTTTTTTTTTTTTTTTGTAATTTTTGTATTTATTTTTATCAGCAGTTTGCTGTGAATTTTTTTCTAGTCTATTATTTGATCTATAGATAAAATCACACATTCGTGCAGCGGGACGGCAGCCTTAACGCCAAAATTTAACTATCAAACAATTGTCACTTATCAGTATACAACAATCACACACACACACACACACACCTGCAGACAGACCAATCAGCTGTACATATTGCGACTGCAGCTAACTTGCTTTTTTGTGTGTGTCACATGTTAAGGCTCAACTTGTTGTAGCGTTTCAAAGGGATCATAAACAAATATATGTAACGCACTTAATTTTTGTTTTTGTTTTTGCGATAATGGATTAGATTATAAAAAAAAACTATAAACAAATTATGGCAAAAATAAAAGAAAAAAGAAGAAATATAAATAAATGTCAAAATATTCTCAAGATAATGGAAAATGCTTGAAATTGATTTTCATTTTATATTAAATTTCAAGGTTCTCTTAAGATATTTGACTAACGGAATGTATTGAATGGACAGCAGCATATCAACGTCAAGTCAAGCTAACAAAGAAGATTTAAATGGCTAAAAATCAATTTAATGTAAACACAGACAAATAGAGCTTAGTGTCGCCAAACGTTGTTGCGACATTAACCACAAGGGTTTTTCCCCCCACACTTTGGTCTACTTATCAAGGTCTGTGCGTATGTCTGTTATGTGCGTAAGCCAACGGCCTCAGCTGCATTTGATTGATTGACCATTTGACTTGTATAATTGGGTTTTCGGTTAATAGTTAACCCGTCATTATTCAAGTAACAGTGTAACAGTATAACAAACAGAATACAGCTGATGGTACATTGCCTTAATTGAGCAAATATTATTCTATTAATAGAGAGAAATACAGACAAATACGTCACAGAGACAGATAGACAGACAGGACAGAACAGGATAGAATAGCACCATAATAATATTCATATATCTCTCTCTTAACGCTATGTCAAATGTCATATGCTATCAGCTGTTTTTGCTATATTTTTACTACTCAATAGATACATTATTTATATATATATATACATATATATATAGCTTACGTGCAAGGGAAACCAATGAAGGGTAAAAATAAATAACAACAACAGCAACAGCAGCAGCAACAACTAAATTCCCAGCTGGAAAAACTTGCTCAGAAAAAAACAAAAAATCAATAGAACAAGTTCATGGAAATTGTGAAAATGCATTTGTTGTGAGCGTGTAACAAATGACATATGTGACATATTACTATTGTTGTTGTTGTTTGTTATTGTTATTATTGTTAAATGACATTGACAATTGCAATAGCCGACAAATTGTAAATTTCCCTTGCAATGCAAAGCTAATTGGCGAAAGATTTAAATGGAGAAAGAGTTAACAATTTTCCGTTAATTAACATGAAAATCACATTTGCAATTATGAAAACTTTTTATACCCTGTACTGTACCCATTGAAAATGGTTAAAAAAGGGTATATTAAGTTTGTGCATATTAAGTTTGTACATATACACGCACATATATTTATATGTATACATATGTATATAATATTTATATAAAATTTAAAAGAATTAATTATTCATTATTTAAAAAAAACTAAAATAAAATAATTCATTATTAACAATTTTATATAAATATTATATACATATGTATACATATAAATATATGTGCGTGTATATGTACAAACTTAATATGCACAAACTTAATATACCCTTTTTTAACCATTTTCAATGGGTACAGTACAGGGTATAAAAAGTTTTCATAATTGCAAATGTGATTTTCATGTTAATTAACGGAAAATTGTTAACTCTTTCTCCATTTAAATCTTTCGCCAATTAGCTTTGCATTGCAAGGGAAATTTACAATTTGTCGGCTATTGCAATTGTCAATGTCATTTAACAATAATAACAATAACAAACAACAACAACAATAGTAATATGTCACATATGTCATTTGTTACACGCTCACAACAAATGCATTTTCACAATTTCCATGAACTTGTTCTATTGATTTTTTGTTTTTTCTGAGCAAGTTTTTCCAGCTGGGAATTTAGTTGTTGCTGCTGCTGTTGCTGTTGTTGTTATTTATTTTTACCCTTCATTGGTTTCCCTTGCACGTAAGCTATATATATATGTATATATATATATAAATAATGTATCTATTGAGTAGTAAAAATATAGCAAAAACAGCTGATAGCATATGACATTTGACATAGCGTTAAGAGAGAGATATATGAATATTATTATGGTGCTATTCTATCCTGTTCTGCCTGTCTGTCTCTGTGACGTATTTGTCTGTATTTCTCTCTATTAATAGAATAATATTTGCTCAATTAAGGCAATGTACCATCAGCTGTGTTCCGTTTGTTATACTGTTACACTGTTACTTGAATAATGACGGGTTAACTATTAACCCAAAACCCAATTATACAAGTCAAATGGTCAATCAATCAAATGCAGCTGAGGCCGTTGGCTTACGCACATAACAGACATACGCACAGACCTTGACAAGTTGACCAAAGTGTGGGGGGAAAACCCTTGTGGTTAATGTCGCAACAACGTTTGGCGACACTAAGCTCAACTTGTCTGTGTTTACATTAAATTGATTTTTAGCCATTTAAATCTTCTTTGTTAGCTTGACTTGACGTTGATATGCTGCTGTCCATTCAATACATTCCGATAGTCAAATAACTTTAGAGAACCTTGAAATTTAATATAAAATGAAAATCAATTTCAAGCAATTTCCATTATCTTGAGAATATTTTGACATTTATTTATATTTCTTCTTTTTTTTTTGCCATAATTTGTTTATAGTTTTTTTCTATAATCTAATCCATTATCGCAAAAACAAAAACAAAAATTAAGTGCGTTACATATATTTATTTATGATCCCTTTGAAACGCTACAACAAGTTGAGCCTTAACATGTGACACACACAAAAGCAAGTTAGCTGCAGTCGCAATATGTACAGCTGATTGGTCTGTCTGCAGGTGTGTGTGTGTGTGAGTGTGTGTGTGATTGTTGTATACTGATAAGTGACAATTGTTTGATAGTTAAATTTTGGGGTTAAGGCTGCCGTCCCGCTGCACGAATGTGTGATTTTATCTATAGATCAAATAATAGACTAGAAAAAAATTCACAGCAAACTGCTGATAAAAATAAATACAAAAATAAAAAAAATCGAAGCAAAAAAAAAAGAAATTGCAAGTTAAATACCATTAACTAAATTGATTTTAATAATATTTTTTTATATATTTAGCTAGCCAAAAAAAGCAAATTCAATATATAAATAATTCACAGTTCAACGCTCAGCAGTTCATAGCTTTACGCTTATTGTACAGTATCTTAAAGATACTACTGCTAGTTGTTGTTTATCATTTTTTTTTATTTTTTTTTTTCACTCTCACATCTGAATGTGAGTTGAAAAATTCATTAGACAAATTGATTTGCTTTCGCCAATTTTGTTACACATGCTTAAGTTCAATTGAATCGAAGTTGTTTTTTTTTTCTCTTTTTTTTTATTTGATCGATTGCATGCCACAGGCAGCAACAGTTGCCTTTAGATGCGATACCTTTGAGTGATTGCATTTGCATTTACATCTCAATGAATTTGCCATATTTTTTTTCTCATTCCGTATTTTTTTTTCCTTGCCTTTGAATAATTAATTGAAAATGTCAGTAAAATGCAAAATAACAAACAAAAAAAAAAAACAAGTTTCGTTTCGTTTAAGCAAAATTCCGATTAAAGCAAGTCTCGCACAAAGATTAACTTAAAATTCCATAAATATGAAATGAAATATAATGCGAAAATGATAAAAAAAAGAAGAATTTTTACATATTAAAATTAATTTTTGGTAAGTATTTTTTTCTTTCCGCCTAGTCATACTTTGAGTGATTAAGCGTTATACATAATTGTTTAATCTATAGTTATTTCAAGTTTTGTTTGTCTAGGACCTCGAAAAGGTCGCCAAAGTCCACAGTTGTGTGTGTGAGAAACATTCCCATTGGAAACAACAATATTATGACAAAAAGAGTGAGAGAGAGAGAGTGAGAGATAAGGCGAAGGTAAAGGGTGATGATACGAAGAGCGGTAAAGCAAACAGTGTGCAAATGGGCGTAAACAAAGAAGAGAGAGGGACGAGTTAGCAAGTAACAGAGAGAGAGAGAGAGAGAAGATTGCGGTGCGGGAGATTAGGGGAGAAAACATGAAATCATAATAAACTTACATCACTATTGTTATAGCCATGAATTTGACCATCTTCAACATTAGCTGCTGCTGCTGTTGTTACTGTTGATTCAGCCATCTTTTTTTTGTATTTATTTTTTTTTTGTTTATTATATGGTTCAATGCGTATTTTTTTCTATATATATATTTATATTTTTTGTGTACGTTTGTTTTTCAGATGTTAATTAATGCACGCCTTTTAACTAAAAAAATGTAATAAATATTGAGGGTTACACTAACACAAATTCAAACACAAACACACACACACACACACTAATATACAAATATTAGCTACATATTGCCGTTGCATATTTCTTTATCTGTTTGGTTTTAACTGCATTGATCAAGATGATCATCGTTAATAACTTTTTTCAATTGTTCAATTCTTCTCTTATTCTTCTTCTTCTTTTGTTATTTTTGTTTTCTTCTTTTTTTTTGGCTTTATAATTATTTTTATTATTTTTTTTTTTTATGTGCAATATTTACATAAAAAAACGAAACAGGTTTAATGTCAAATGAATACATAGTTATTTTTAGCATTATATTTATATTTATAAATAAAAATTATACGTGTATGACCATATCTTGGTAGAATTAGGTCTTTGGCAGTGGGGAAAACTGTGAATGCCATGTATTCTGTGAATATGTATGACTAATAAAAATGACTTCCGACATAAGAAAAAAGCAGCCAAAAATGTGCCAATGGTTTGGCAAAAATGGCAAAAGAAAGAGAGCTCTCTTGATGTCGAATAAAGTAATGCGCGATGGCGAATCTTGTTTTCACATTCCGACGTTGATTCTTAGCTCACGAAAAGCATCGCACCAACAAAGCAACAACAATAACACCAACGACACCGACACCGACAACGAACAACGACAACGACAGCGACAACGAATAACAGTCAAGCTA
>JBAMBR010004073.1:0-13952 GCA_037044475.1 Zaprionus obscuricornis
TAAAATTATAAATTGAATGATTGTTAGATTGATATATTGATGTATGGAAAGATTGATTGATTGATAAAAAAAAAATTATAAATTCAACAATCATTGATTGATTGATGGGCAGGTAGAATGATAGATTAAAAGATTGATTGATTGATAGACGGATAGAATGATAGATTGATAGACTAAAAGATTGATTGATTGATAAATTGATAGATTGATATATATAAGATTGATAGTTTGACAGATAAATAAATTAACAGATTGATTAATTGATAGATTGATATTTGATGTATTGATAGATTGATAATATAGAAAATAGATAAAATAGATTAATAGATTGATACATTGATAGATTTATAATTTGGTTGATTGAAAGATTTACAGATTCATTGATTGATAGAATGATAAATTGATAGACTGATAGATTAAAAGATTGGAGGTTTGATATTGATAGATTGATCTAATAATAAATTGATGGATTGATCTAATGTTGAATTGAAAGATTGATAATTTGATTTATTGAATGATTTATAAATTCATTGATTAATTAATTGACGATAAATTGATAGACTCATAGATTCTTTGATTGATAAAATAGAAAATAGATAAAATAGATTGATCGATTGATAGATTGATCGATTAATAGATTGATACATTGATAGATTCATAGATTAATAGATTGGTACATTGTTAAATTAATATATTTATATATTGATAGATTGATAATATGATTGATTGATAAATTTATAGATTGATTGATTGGTTGATAGAATGATGAATTGATTGACTGATAGATTGGATATTAATAGATTCGATATTGATTGATTGATCTAATAATAAATTGATAGATTTATAAATTGATGGATTGATATAATAATAAATTGATAGATTGATAGATTAATAGATTGATACATTGATGCATTGATAGATTAATATCTTGATTTATTGAAAGATTTATAGATTGATTAATTGATTGATAGAATGATAACTTGATAGACTCATAAATTCATAGATTGATAAAATAGAAAGTAGATAAAATAGATTGATAGATTAATAGATTGATACATTGATAGATTCGTAGATTAATATATTGATAAATTGAGAGATTATTAGATTGATAATTTGATTGATTGAAAGATTTATAGATTGGTTGAGTGGTTGATAGAATGATGAATTGATTGACTGATGATTGATTGATGATTGACTGGATATTGATTGATTGATCTAATAATAAATTGATAGATTTATAAATTGATGGAATCATAAAATGATAAATTGATAGATTGATTGATGAAATGACAAATAGATATTATTGATAGATTGATGGCCCAATAGATAGATGAAGATATAAGCAGGATAGATTCGCAGATGACAATGAAAATACAGACAGTTTGCTAGAAAATTTTTATGTGTAGATAAAATTAAAATAATAAATAATTGAATATATAGAATGCAATTTTAATAGATAAGAGATAAATGAAGAGTCATATAGATAGATACAGATACAGGTACAAATACAGATAGACATACATAGATTGAAAGATAAGTGATAACTAGATATTGAACAATGCATTTAATTAAATTTAGCTTCCTGATAATAATTAATTATTGATTGTTACAATTTAGTTCCTTTTTCTTCTTTTTATTCTTTTTGTTCGTCATTGTTTTTTAGTCATTGTAGTTTTTCAACATTGTCAATTTATTTTCTATTCACAATGGTCACTTAACATGCTCGTCGTTGTTTTCATCATCTTCATCTTCATCTTCATCATCATCTTTATCTTCTTCTTCTATTGCCGCGTGGGGCCTTGGTCAGATAAATGAGCAGAACACCTGAGATTTTATGCTCTCAGCTATGTGAGGCGCAGCTCATCATAGCTCAGCTCAACGTAGCATCAGCTACTAGTTGAACTGACCGAGTATCATTAATCAGTTGGTCAACATATAACTCGTTGTTGTTGCTTTTGTTGTTGTTGTTGTTGTTGCTGTTGCTGTTGGTGTTTGTGTATGTATTTTTTTTTCTTTTTGTTAGATAAACTGTTGAGGCATTGAGCCATTGGGTTGATGTCGGCACATTTGGTCATACTCTTACTGCAGAGTATTTAAGTTATCACACGTCAGCTGTCAAGCTGATGAACTACTGTACGTTTCTATAGATATTATATGTATATCGCCTGGAGAAAAATATAATTTAATTTTATTTTTAAGAATTTTTCAATTTTATTTCATGAGCAGAGTATTAAGTGTTCGATTAAGTAGCATTAATTATTTGAAGATAACTGTCATGTTTTTTGTCTTGTCTTTTCTTGTATTGTTTATTTGCTGATAACTAGTTGCCCAAGTTTTCGCAGATCGCAGAGATCGCCGCGTTGCCAACCAAATGTTTATTTGGGAAAACAATACGCGAGACTAAAAGATCGCGCATGCGTAAAGATTTGCATAGTTATCAGAGGCGATCGGCAAACAAAAGACGAATATACAAACACACACACACACACACACACACATACACTTGGACATTCGGACAATCGCATACACATGCTTAACATTAGTTTATGCGTAGATTATTAATTCTTTTAATTGCTTAAATGATCAATAAAGACAAGTTGCTATAGTATTCACTTCATCTGCAGCTTTTCGGTATTTGCTCTATTGCTCTATCTCGCTCGCATTTTTCGGATATTATTTTTGTGGTTTTTGGTAGCTTGCTATAAATAAGCGTTGATATCGATGTTGTAGAATTAGTCAACGCTTCCGTTTGTCTTCGGCATCATATTCAATTTACAATTAACGTGATCGTGATCGATATCGAGATCGTAAGATGAAACCGTTCGCATGCATTTTTGTTATCCTAGCCGCTATGCTGGTCACCAGTCAGGCCTCCCTTGAGAGCCTGCTCGGTGGTGGTGGTGGTGGCGGTGGCGGCGGTGGTGGTGCCGGTGGTGTTGGCGGCATTGCTCAGCTATTGCAAAGCAAATTGGGTGGACTTGGCGGTGGACTCGGTGGTGGATCTGGTGGTGGATCTGGTGGTGGTTTCGGCGGTGGTCTCGGTGCTAAATTTGGCGGCGGTGGTGGTGGTGGTGGCGGCGGCGGTGGCGGCGGATACTCTGGCGGTTACTCTGGTGGCAATGCCGGCGGTTACTCCGGCGGCTACTCCGGTGGCCATTCAGGTGGTTACTCTGGTGGTCACTCTGGCGGCGGTGGTGGCGGCTATGGCGGCCAGGACAAGGTTTACATTGTTAAAGTGATCAGCCAAGGCCCATCGGGTGGACATGGCGGTTACTCCGGCGGTGGTCAGGGCGGTTACTCCGGCGGCGGTCAAGGTGGATACTCCTCCGGTGGCTGGTCTGGCGGTTCTGCTGGTGGCTCCTCCGGTGGCTGGAACAAGGGTTGGTAAATACCAAATCCATCCAGTAACCAACCTCTCTACCCTCCGAACCACCCACCCAAAATACAAAAATTATCCTTATTTTATCAAGTTCAAACTGACAGCCAAAAAAAAAATAACAAATTTGTTCAATAGTTTTTAAGTTCTGTTTTTTTTTTTTTTGTTACATTTTAAGCTGCAAATAATAAAACATAAATTTCAATTTTGTAATTGAATCAATTGATCGCGATTGCCATGATCTTTCCATCTTTCAACTTTGATCTGTGACCCATTGGCCGACACGATGAACTCATGACTTGCAAATTGCTGCTTGCGATCTGTGATCTACGCGCTGCGCGCTGCAATCTGTGATCTGTGATTTGTGCTTTGGGCAGCTTTGGCACTTTACCTTGGTGCCAATATAATGAGCTCCATCTGCAATTGCCACTAATGCGACATTTACAATCATTTCCGAACTTGGCCAAAAAAAACCTAGTGAACAATGGGCCCGTAAATCTTGATATGTTCATCACACTTGCCTTGTGACTTTTATTATTATTTTTTTTTTTTTTTAATTTTAATTTTAAACGCTTTGTTAGAGACTTTGTGGGCCAATTGATTGATCAGCATTCATTGAGCTGAAATCCGTCAGTTGCTGACAGCAAAATCAGTTAAAGTGGAAGGCAAAACATAAAAGAACAAAAACAAAAAACAAAAAAATTAGAGTTAGGCTTGGAGTATCGAAGATTTGATACCCTCGCTAGCATAAACGAGACGATTCTCATACAAAAAATATAAATTGTGATCTATCATTATTTCTATGATAAAGTTCAACGATTTGAGTTTTACTTGAAGAACTGAAATAGTTCGTCTAATAAAAAAATAATTATTGTTGTTTTTAATTTATATTCTGGCTCGGAGCTCGGATGTAGTCCAATCTGGACGTTCAATTTTTCCAATATTTGTGTCCGTACATCGGCAATAACACGGCGATAGTTGTCTTCAAAATGGTCAAGCGTTCGGGGCTTATCCGTACAGACCAATGACTTTACATAGCCCCACAGAAAGTAGTTTAGCGGTGTTAAATCACAAGATTTTGGAGGATCTCACAGGTCCAAAACCTGAATTTAGGCGGTCTCCAAACGTGTCTTTCAATAAATCGATTGTGGCACAAGCTATCCGTGCCGGTCATATGCCAGAAATCATATTTAAAATCTTCACAAGATTATCTTTCCAATAAAAACAAAATTCATATCAATCGTATAATCCGTCATTGTTCTATTGAAATTTAAAGTTTTATACCTCTTAAAAAAACATCCTTTATATAATATAATTTTATTCATATAACTTTAAAATTGAGAAACTAGTTTGGAAATAGAAATAGTTGGGACAGAAGAATACGTAGATTTAGACTCAATTGTTGATGCTGATCAAAAATATATATATAGTATTTTATTATGTGATCTAGCATATGCAACAAACTCAGCAACAAAACTAATATACCCGTGTAAGAGCATGAAATATATCAAGAGATTAAAATGATTTTTGTCATGCCGAATATGTAATACTCTTGCAGTCTTAATAAATAACTTCTTCATATACAAAGTCAATTTTTAGCCGATCTCACCTGTGATTCGTATATAATATAATAGTCCGATTTGAACTTGGCTACGATATAGTATTTCATATGAAAACTTAATTTTTGACCATTCGTTCCTATAGTATGTCTCTGATATAGTGATCCTAGCCGTATAGTTTCGACTCATGTACAGCTTATGTGCAAAAAAACTTTCCCGGTATACTAATACTAGAAGATTTTTTAGATCTAGAAGCTTTAATTATAAAATTGGCAGACTTTGCGATCAATGCGATCTTATTTACTGTGTAGTGTATGAAATTGCAGGGTATTAACTTGTGACATAAACAAACTCTATGTCGCTCTAGTTCCACTTCATGCCGAATGCATACATATGGAAAGTTTCGATTGCAACAATCAAAAAACTATGTGGTCGCAATTGTTTGCAAGTTTTACGTAATTTGCGTATTGGCAAAAATTTTGACAAAAATCTCAAATTGATATGGATATTATATATACATATATATATATATATATATATATATATACAGTAGATTCCGCTTATAGCGACTTTCAAGGGACCTACGATTTTACGTCGTTATACCCGGAATAAGCACTAACCGCCAACGAGTTTTAGTCGCAGTAACCGGACGGACGCTTTAATCAGAGTCGTTATAACCGGATTCTACTGTATATGATAGTAAAATTCTTAACTTAGATTCTTAACTTTTAATTATGATAAATTGAAATTGAATTAAATTTTAAGAATTTTTTTTTTGCAATTATAGAAATGCACAGAAAATACAATGTAAAATTAAAGTTGATTGTTTATTTGATAGATTGATAGATTGATAGATTGACAGATTGATTCAATTGATTGATTTCAGAATTGTACTAACCCAAATCTGTTGCACGAACAACGCATAACAAGTATAGCAAAATGTTGCAATGTTGCTGCTGTTGCTGCTGCTGCTACTGTTGCTATTGCTATTGCTGTAGCACGGTAGTCGGCGACACGTGTGCAACAACAACAACAACAACAATAGCAACAGCAAGAGCAACAACAGCAGCAGCAAAGTCAATAACCAATTGGCAATTGTCGATGATTATGAGCCCAAGAGCATTTTGAATAATGGCCACCATAAAGAATTGGCCGCCAGTCAATTGCTTTGGCCCCAAAACGTTGCTGTTACATAAAAATGGCGAGCCAATAAATCAATGTAGTGTAGTGTAGTATAGTGTAGTTTAGTGTATTATGTTGTGGTTTTTCTTTTGCTTTTGCTTTTGCTTTTTTAGGCCAGAATTAAAGTCCATAGAATTTGAAGTCAGGTGCACAACATTTACCATAAACGCCTTCAAGCAATGTGAGATTGTTTAAATATGCCCAGAGGCAAGGGTTACGAGGCGGTGCAGGACAACAAAAGCGTACGAAATTGAAAGTTGGCATAATTAGGGTCGGAGGTCGTAACGCTGAGCAGATTTGGCAATTATATCTGATTATACTGTCTCGACGATGACGACGACGACGACAACGACAGCAGCTATGTTGGCAGCAACAACACCAGCGGTAACTGCAACAACGACGATGACGATGACGGTGACGGCAACTGCAATGGCGACTGCGACGGCCGCATCTGTGACGATGACGGCAAGAATCTTAGATGCGCAGCACTTGCTGGCAGTATAAATAGCTGAGAGTTCGCCCAGTTAGAAATTAGTTAGTGCACAGCAGCAACAGCAACTGCTACAGCAGCAACTGCAGCAAACAACAGTTACAATCCCAACAACATAAAGAGACAACAAAAACAACAATCGCAAGCAATTAAGAAGAACAACATCATCATCATGCAATCCGTAGGACGCTTCAGTCTATTCAGCCTCATCGCAATGCTGAGTGTCTGTGTCTATGCCAAACCACATGGCTGGAGTAGCGGTGGTGGTGGAGGTAGCGGCAGTGGCTGGTCCAGCGGTGGCGGCGGTGGAGGTTGGAGCTCTGGTGGCGGAGGAGGCGGCTGGAGCACTGGCGGACTATCTAATGGCTGGAGCTCGGGCGGCGGTGGTGGTAGCGGCTGGAAGAGTGGAGGCGGTGGTGGTGGTGGTTGGTCATCAGGTGGCAGCTCTTCTGCTTGGCCAAGTAAGATAAGCATTAGCGCATGGCCCTCAAGCGGAGGTGGTGGCAGCGCTAAAAGTTGGTCTAGCGGCGGCAGTGGCTGGAAGAGCGGCGGCGGCGGTGGTTGGTCGAATGGCGGTGGAGGCTCCGGATGGAAATCAGGAGGTGGTGGTGGCGGCTCTGGATGGTCAAGCGCCTTATCTGGCTTATCCGGCTGGAAATCTCAAGCATTGTCTGGTCTAAGCGGCTGGAAATCAGGAGGTGGTGGCAGCGGAGGTGGTTGGAAATCAGGTGGAGGCGGCGGTGGTGGTGGTTGGAAATCGGGTGGAGGTGGCGGCGGCGGTGGCTGGTCATCCAAAGGTAATGGTGGTGGAGGCTGGTCCTCCGGCGGCTCAAGCAGTGCATGGAGCTGGTAAAGGATTGTGCACAACGGAACGCTAAGATGACAATATAAAAAATGAACTGTAACTGTACATAATTCACATCTATCAAAATAATTCTTATATTTTTAACAATCAAACTTTTTTTTTTGTTTTTTTTTTTTATAATCTGCCAATAAATATTTACAATACTGTAATACATCTGAGAGATTTATGAGTGTTGGTCTGAAGAACTAGGTGGGCAAAGTTTGTATTATTGGATATTAGATTCGTCTGTGTAAACGAACAATAATTTAAAGATTGACAGTTTGGAATATGGGGAATTCTATATTCAAAAAATGTTCAGAAAAATTATAGGATATGAAGGAAAGAAATAACTTCAAAGACTTAATATATTGATCCTATAAATGATCAATGGGAATTTACAAAGTAATATAAATATAATCAAAATAAGCAAAAGAAAGCAAAGATATCTCAGATTCCCATATGTTCAGATATGGATAATATCCCTTCAGTCTTAAAAAAACATTTTTCATAAAAAAAATCAATTTTTGGAAGCTTTATCGTATAATGATCCTGTTTTATATGATGATCCAAATTTAGATGAGATACACTATAAACTCCAAAACATTATAAGTCTCAGCCAGATCGTACCTATGATAGCCATATAACAGTCCTATGACAGTGGTTCAATTGGAACTAAGTTTTTATGAGTTGTGATAATATAATTCGTCCTGTTATTAAAATAGATCCAATATTGTAAGACTAGTTTTGTTGCAACAGTCGGACAGACGTACATGTTTATTTTTGGAAACTGCTGTTAATGTTGGCCAATATATATGGGATATATGTATATTGTTGATTCTGTCACTCCTAATAAAAGTCCTGACCAAGATTAATATTATATACTCTCTGCAAAAGGAGGTATCTGTTTTTTTTTCTTCAAAATTTTTCAACTAGAATTATCAAGTGTTTGACTAGATATAGAAATAGATATATAGATATAGACATAGATATAAAAAATTGTATTCAAAATATTGACTCTTTTTATTGTTATAGAAAAGTCCTACATATTGTATTATAATTTATGCTTCATAAAGAGTAAATCTGCAATAATCTGTAGAGAATCTTTATAATCATCATAATCCAATTGTTGGGTATTGATAATAAAAAACAATATCAAGTTTAGCAAAATAATATTTCTTTATTAGTACAATTAGAAATAGAAGGGAGGGAAATAGAGGGGAGATAAAAGAATTGAGAAACTTTGGGTGCAACTAGTTCAAAAAAAAAAAACAAAAAAAAAATCGTATCAATTGTTCAAAGTTGAACAATGGAAACGCCACTAACTCTATATCTATATCGTGGAACACATTTCAACCGCAGTTGCAGTCGGAGAATTATCGTTGATTTTCGTCTTGCAGTTCTGAATTTGGGGTATCATCTGTATGTGGATTTAGTGGTTTTTGTATGGATTTACCAACCACCACCGCCATGTTTGCCTCCACCGCCACCGCCGCCGCCTCCGTGCTTGCCACCGCCGCCGCCGCCACCACCGTGCTTGTTACCGCCTCCACCACCGTTGCCGCCTTGCCAGGAGACGGAGCTGCCACGATTGCCAGCAAGGGATTTGCCGCCACCGCCACCGCCGCCATATCCACTTCCACCACCGCCGCCGCCGCCTCCATTCTTTTGCCAGCCACCTCCTTGGCCACCGCCGCCGCCGCCTCCCTTGCCACCACCACCGCCTCCTCCTTTGCCACCGCCATAGCCGCCACCTTGTCCACCACCGCCACCGCCACCATAGCCACCTCCACCGCCTCCACCACCGAGCTGGCCAGCTGAGGCAATAGCGAATACAAGTCCGCACAGGAATAGAACGACAAAAGTGTATCGCATGTTGAACGGAAAGATCCTTTTGGATTGGTTGTGAGAATTACTGCTGCGAAACTTTAGACTGTTGGCTGTTAGAAGCTTAGCTCCACTGATGTCAGAACTAGGCTCAGCACGATTCTTTTATAGTACCTGGCCTAGCTGCGGAACTTATTGAACTTATTCAGGCAAGTCATGCTACTCCCAAACAGCGATTAGGCATTGCATCAAATTGAGTTAAGGTGTAAGGTGTACGGCAAGGCAAGGCAAGGCAAGGCAAAGCAAGGCAAGGCGGGAGCGTTGTGTTGCGACGGTAGACGTCGACGCTCCCAAAGGCTACTCGGAAGGCTGAGAATTGAGTGAGTAGCAGTTGCAAGTGGTTCGACTTTGTCGAACTTAGCACACAATCCAATGCAAAAAGTTCTCAAGTGCGGCACACGCGGCGCATACGCAACGTTTATGCTGGGAATATCGCGCATACGCCACCGATCCACGACAACAACGACGACAACGACGACGTCGACGACGGCGCTCTAAGCACTTGTAAACTGCTGAGCCATAGCATTGTCATTAATTACAAGCATTTTGCCAAACGCCTCGCAATTTGTCTTACAATTCTCTATTCGCATTCTGTATAATTTTTATATTTTCTGAATGTTTTTTTTTTTGTTTTAATTTTTTATTTTGCGCATTATTAATTCGTGTTTGTTGCTTTGTTTTTTGGTATGTTCACATGCAATATTACAAGTGGCAGACAAAATGTCTGTCTGTTTGTCTCTGTTTGTCTGTGTGTGTGGTGAGGTGCACGACTCAAGCACATGAAGCACATCGTCGCTGTCGCTGTTGCAGTCGACGTTGCAGTCACAGTCATAGTCACAGTTACAGCCATAGACGTAGCTGCAGTCGCAGTCGCAGTTGCAGTTGCAGTCGCAGTCGCAGCCGCCGTCTAGTTGAGTTCAATGTCAATTGTTTTACAAACAAACACAAGTATAATCAAAAATCACAAAACCCAAACTTAAATCCAAACGCAAAACCAAATTTACTTCAGCAAAGCTAAGACGAACAACTAAGGAAAGCTACAATCCCACGCGAATTACCAATTTACATTTACCTCTACTATTTTATACTGACTCATTCAACAGTTGTGAACAGTTGGAACTACTACAAAAATAACATTAATTTAACCCAATGCTCATTTGCATAAGCACCCTGTATATGTATATATATTATGTGCCCATGCATATGTTAACACTTTATACATAAGAACTTAAGTTCTAGGTCTTCACATATTTAAGTGTATAAATAATAAGAAAGCAACGATTTCATACACTTACAAAAGCTTAAATGAAAAGTAACTTTAACTTGTTGTGCATTTGGTTTTTATATGATAAATTTATCCGAAATGGACGAAAATTAATTTCCAAAGGATAACTGAAAAAAAAAACAACAAAATAATTTTTCATGCTAAATAATTTATTTTATTGATTCAACGCTCATATTGCTGATCTATGAATTAAATTTTGGCACTAATATGTAACATTTTATATAGCTCAAATTCTTAATATTAATATTAATATTAATTAATTTTTACAGTGATTATTGCTTTGGTAACAATATAAAATATTAGTAGAACTTTGTTCAAAGTTAACTATAATATTAAGATTATGAAAAACACAATTCCTAGAGCTGTCAACTAGACAATTTACAAAAAATTCTATTTTGAATTAATCCTGCTTATAATAGCTTATCTCATATAGTCATCGGATTCTTGCTGTCAGATAAACAGCAAACGGTAATAAATAATATTTGTGCCTAATGTTAAAATTTCAAGACTATTTCAAACAGTAATAGAAACAGAAGCGGAAAATGTTAATGTTGATCAAGAATATATATATACATATATATATAGTATACTTAATGATATCTCTGTCACGCCTTCTTCCACAAGCTGTAAAATTAATATCAGAAGTCTATCACTTTATGCAATTAAAATATATTATTATTATTATATATAGTTAATTTTAATTTAAATTTTATTCTCATTTTGCCACCTTGAAGACGATTGTAATGTTGAAAAAGAAAAAAAAAAATAAAAAATAAAAAATAGAAATTAAAGCGCAAGTTGCTGCGAATGCGCAAAGTACGAGAAATATCCAGCAATAAGCATTGAATGAGCAATTAATGACTTAATGAGTTATGGGTCATAATTTGAAAAATATATTTATGTGAATTTCGAGATCAACATGAACATAAATATAATATATAAACATAAAGAACATAAAGAAAAAACAAAAGCAAAGACTAATAACAACAACAACAACAGAAATTGATGCTAAATCAAGTTAAGACTAAGTCAAAAATATTCAAGATGTTATTACGTCTATGTAAATCTTTAATTGCTCGACTATTAAACAGAATGAAATATGTTAAACTGAACGTATGGCCAACTGCTAGCTAGTTCATAAATCATTTAAAAATCATGCGATTTGTGTTTTTTTTTTTTTTTTATAGTTTTTAATTGAAAAAAAAAATGTATTTATATATATATATATATAAAAAAATAATGATATGTGTATATATATACATATAGCTACATATATAGTAAGATATACGCATTATATATAGGCATTATCAATTTTAGAGTACAGTAATATGAGAAAAAAAAGCAAAATCCAATTGGAGAGTCGAAAGTTGTCAATGTTATTCAGCTGTTTTACCAGCTGCTGCTCCAACCATTATTGCCACTTGACCAGCCACTGCCGCCAGACCAGCCACCACCATTGCTCCAGCCACTGCCACCACCATTGCTCCAACCGCTACCGCCACCATTATTCCAGCCGCCACCATTATGCCAGCCACCACCGCCGCCACCTCCAATTCTGATAACTTTGATAATTTTTGGCTGAGAGGACCAACCGCTGTTCCAGCCGCCGCCGCCACCGCTGCTAGCCCAAGGATTTGAGCTCCAGCCACTGCTGCTGCTGCTAGCCCAAGGATTTGAGCTCCAGCCACTGCTGCTGCTGCTGCTAATCCAAGGACTTGAGCTCCAGCCACTGCTGCGTATTATGCCAGCCGAGCAGCAGGCTATCAATGCGCTGAGTACAATAAACAGTTTCATCTTGTTCAAAGGATAATTCTTGATTGCTGTGAATAGCTGTGATTGCTCTGAAGTGATAGCTGTGTCTGTGTCTTGAGGTTTGCCACTTGAATAATCTGAAAATCCACGCAACGTTCGCTATTTATTTCGATTTGCATTGCCGCATTTGTGCCGCATCGCAGCACTGACGGGGGATGGGGATGTTGTTAAACTGTTGTTGTTGTTGTTGTTGTTGTTGTTGAGCTGCTCATCTTGTTTAATATCACACTAACTACAAGCGGGGGTTGCCCTGGCCTGCTCTTGATGTTGGTCATACACACAGACGTATGCATACGCAATACAGCTAGAAAGACGAACAAGGTAATTGCAGTTTATTAAGCCACTTTGAGCGTCCGATTCTTGACCAGGGTCAACTAGTTTACAGCATTTTACGAGCATCAGCCACGGCATTGACGGATGGCATCTGCAAAAGTAGCCAGAAGCGTCAAATACTACTACCACAATCACAATCCCCACCCGCTGCATGGTAGCATGTTCATAGTCATTGCTGCACCAAAATTGCACATAACTCACACTCAGGTGATGGATCATTTCCTCACCTCGCTTCTGAGTCAACGGAAACCAACAGCATCAGCACTGAATGCTTAAGCCTAATCTTCACTAGGCGGTCAAAACGTTGCGTTAGAAGAGCTGTTGAGTTGCCATAGTTGAGTCATTTGTCACATTAGCAGCTTATATCAAGTGAAGAAGCTGGCAATAGTTAAACTGGCAACAGTGAATACCAAATGCACGAACTAATATTTCAATCATTGCATCATTGAAAATTATTCTAAATATATTTATGCATTTATTATTATTAATCGAAATCAAGTAGTCTAGAACATTATACTTTGAAATGTTGATATTAAGCAGCAGCTTCAATGCTTTATAAATAATAATAATTATTACAATTTTCAATTACAAGTTTGACAGTCAAGTTTCTTGGCAACTTGGCAACTCGCTCGCAATTTCATAATTACGCATAACGTATGACATACATATATATATATATAGTCTATATAGTATGTAGAAAAATATCTGTTAATAAACCAGTTGAGCTTATAACTATAACTTTATGTGATTTCTTCTTAATACAAATACTAAAAAAAATAATAAAATTATTATTTTAAGCATCTCTAGGTTTTTTTCTTTTTCTTCGTTTTTTTCTTACAGTGTAGACAACCAGTTGAAGTAGTTATCGCTGATCGGGTGACAATTGATCAACTCTTTTGAGTTGTGTTAATGACCAGGACCCGTTTCCCTTGTTTTGCAGATTGTATTTCAACATTCTTTTTTTTTTTTACTCTTACTCTTAGAGGGCAGCAGTTACGCTTGCGAACACGGATGTGCTTGCAGTAAGCTTGTAAACTGTCATCAATAACTAGTCTTCACTGTACTGTTGCTTCTTGCAATATATATACTATATATTATACGTTGGCCCCTATTTATTTGCGAAATCTTTTTTTTTTTTGTGTTTTTTTGTTCTCGATACTCTAATACTCTTTTAATGACTACTAAAC
>JBAMBR010004074.1:0-14692 GCA_037044475.1 Zaprionus obscuricornis
AGAGATTCTCATGCGAAATGGAACCAATAAACCGTGAAGCACGCATGCAACCGCCGCCAAACACCAGCCACACTCCTTCTTTGTAACCAGTATGGGCAATCAATGGACCAGGATTTAGACTCAGTTCCGTACCAGAGAGCTAGATGTCATTTTGTCAAACGCATTTGAAAAAAAAAAATATGTGCCCGGGGGAGACAACGCGCTTTTGTCTGTTGTTTGCTTTAAAGTTTACAGTTTTTTTTTCCTCTTTTTTTTTTGTAGCCTCAGTTAGTTGTTGCGGCAACCGTTCCATGTTTTATTAAAGGGTTCAGGTCCAAGAAAATAGAGTTGTGTATTTTTACTTTTGCAAAAAATTGTAAAGTTTGAAGATGATGCTTCATTCGATCAGCACATTATTTATTATTTATTTTTGTCATGTGTAACATGATTTAAGGCATTTTCGCTTCAATTACTTTCAATGGGCGCATGCAAAAAAATGATGAAAGAAAATTGAATGCCATTTGCATACGCTATTTCAGTAATGCAAGCTAGGTAATCTTGGCACATAACTGTACTAAGAGTCTGATAAATGAAACTTAAAGAGAATAAAAGAATTTTCTGGCATATTTAAGAAACTGAAGTTAATTACATTCTCAATTTTAATTATGAAGAATGATGTAAACTATTTTAAATTTATTATTATTATTATTAGATTATTACAACCCATTTCGGGTTTTGGCCGACCTCAGCATCTCCCTCCAGGCGCCTCTGCTCTTCGCGCGCCTCCTCCAATTAGAAATACCCAGTAGATTGAGGTCCTGCTCTACTTGGTCCTTCCATCGGAGATTTGGACGTCCCCTTCGTCGTCGCCCGTAGTCGACTCTCGCTTCGAATACCTTCTGAGCTGGAGATTCTTCATCCATACGCACAACGTGGCCGAGCCAGCGCAGACGTTGTATCGTGATGCGCCGGACCACGTCCACGTCGTCGTACAACTCGTACAGCTCGTGGTTCATCCGAATGCGAAAGTCGTCCCCAATCCGAACGGATTTGTTTTGTTTTGTTTTATTTAATAGTCAGCATGATGAATTTACAAAAATGAGATACAGTCGAGTCGCGATAATTCGTATCCCGTTAATTCGAAATTCTCAATAATTCGTCCCTTGAAAAGAAATTCAATAAATAATTTGAAAATAATTCGAAATACTCCAGAATTCGTAAAAAATTTTGATCCCCGTGCCATTTCAAATTATCGAGACTAGACTGTATATCCAACATATGATATCACAGACTGCTTGATTATGTATATATATAAACATTTAAAGCT
Source organism: Zaprionus obscuricornis (assembly GCA_037044475.1). NCBI lineage: Eukaryota > Metazoa > Arthropoda > Insecta > Diptera > Drosophilidae > Zaprionus > Zaprionus obscuricornis. The sequence goes on from JBAMBR010004074.1 coordinate 1,307, forward strand.
TTATTACTTTATAATGATTCTAATTAAAAGCCAATGACGCATTATTATTTATGATAATAAACACTATATACATATATTAACATTTAATAGTTATATATTTATTTATAACTTATTATTTATAAAGTCATTTATTTGTTCTTTTTTTAAGTTTTTTCAAGCGCAAAATCTAGAAATTTAAACAAATGATTTTTGATTTTCATATTTAGTATAATCAAAAATTTGGATCGATGAATAAGGTCATGTACAATTTGCTAATATATTCAGTTATTTTTCTGACTATACACAAGGAATATTTCCATAATGTAAGCAAAATTCATTAAGTCAATAATTTACAAAAATATTGTTTTTTTTTTTTTTATTATATTTTAGGATGCTGCATCCGTTAGATTCACAAACGCAATATGTACATCGGAAAATTTATCGTGGGTCCAAATACATAATTGCCGTTTAAAAGCTATTGATAGAAACAAGACAGTGTTCAACTTTAATGGAACTATACTTCATCCAGCCTATGTAATGGACGCTACAGTTCAGATGTTTAAAAAAGCTAATGGCTATAAGCCATGGTTATTCAATATTGAATTTAATATATGCAAGTTCATGATAAAACCAAATCATCCCCTGATAAAGCTGGTATATAACATTTTCAGGGAAAATTCAAATATTAACCATACATGTCCTTACAATGTAAGTATTAAATTTGATGTAAAAAAATCATTTAATTTTCTCTTACATATTTTCTATGAGCAGGGTTCCGTTATAGCAAGGAATATATATTTGAGTCCTGAAAATGTGAAACTACCGATGCCAACAGGTGAATTTGCGTTTATAATAACATGGAAATTTGATTTGAAAACACAAGCAATAACAAAATTATATTTTGAGTATTTCGAGTGATAAATAAAGTGAATAATTTTATTGGAATCGATTCTTGTAGTTATTTACATAATCATATTATTCTCTATCCATTCACGGTAACTTCGTACACGAGTGTAAACATCTGGCTCGTATGGATTATCACAAGGTCCAAAGGAATAGGAGACAATACCCTCTAGTACCATTCTATTCTCATCAAATTCGAACATCAATGGACCACCAGAGTCCCCATGGCAAGTCTTTCCTGAGCTACTAGATGCACAAATTTTGTTGCCATCTCTATCTGAATGGTTTAAACATGTTTCATTGGACCATAAAGGAACATTTACAGCTCGTTTAGCTAGATTTGTGATTCCTATCCATGGACTTCCCCATCCAGAAACAATCATTCTTGCTCCAGCAGATTGTTGAGGAATACTATTTCGTCCAAACGGTAGACAAATCGGTTTCATCTTGGGCCCAAATGTTATTCTTTCACTCAAGCGCAGTAGAGCTATATCATTGTGATACTCAACTCCTTCCTCATTTATACTATAATATTCGTGGGGAATAACTTTTTCAACATCATAATGCTTGTAATGCGCACAAGTTTTTGTGCCATAATCACAGGTGTGTCCGTTTGAAAAATCTCCTAATCTAATTCCCGTCCTGAAAAAAAAGTATAATGAATATTAGTATGCAACTACAAATTGCAACAAGTAAGAAAGTTATAGTCGAGTGTGCTCGACTATATAATACTCGGTGCCCAAAGTGATATTATATATTTATTTTGCTCGTGCTGCGCACTCGCCAATTTCAAGTTAATATAAAAAAAAAAATTTAAAAAAAAAAAAATCGCCTCGGGAATCGAACCGCGGACCTCATGGACGCGAGTTCAACCCTCTAACCACTGAGCCACGCTCTTCACAAGTGTGAGAAACACTGAAAAAATGTTGCCGTCGTTTGGGGTGAGAACAGCAAGCAAGCGTACACTAAAGCGACGCCTCTCAACTTTTGAAATCTGAAATGTGTATAACTTCCATGTTTATTATCCGATCTGTACCAAATTTGTACACAACGTCTGGGTTTGCTTAAAATCGTTTTTTTCGATTTGTGGAGGCGGAGGGGGGCGTGGCAAAAATCCAAAATAAACTTGATCTGCCTGCAAACACTACAAACACTATGCAAAAAAAATGAAGTCTATATCTCTTATAGTCTCCGAGATCTGTGTGTTCATACGGACGTACAGACGGACAGACGGACAGACGGACATGCTCCAATCGACTCGGCTGTTGATCCTGAGTCAGAATATATATACTTTATGGGGTCGGCCACGCCTCCTTATGGGTGTTACATACATTTGCTCTTGTCACTAACTCAATATACTCTTGGTACCCATAGGGCACCGAGTATAATTACACAACTTACACGCCTCCGTCTGCGTCAACATCTTCTCCTGTAACACAATGAGCAGCAGTTAGGACATATCGAGAATTGATCACTGAACCACCACAGACTCCAAATGTATCTCCGTCTCCATATTGCAGACTGGCAATCCAGCTGTATTCATCTGGTGCGGTTCTATAGCCACCTACTATTTGTTGAGCAGGATAATTTGGTGTTGAGCCACAATCAGTAGGGAATTTCAAGTCCTGAGTTTTATAACGATAGCTAAGTGCCAAAAGCACTTGCTGAAGAATAAAAATTATTGCGATCCAATTCATAATTTCCAAACGAATGGCAAACTATTACTAATTAGAACTATCACTTGTGTAAGCTTTTTATAGCAATTTTTGGCTGGCATAAAAATTTAATCTAAATTTAAGATTTATATTGGACAACGAGGTCAAGCTTCGTTAAATAATCAGTACATTTTATTCAACAAGATGGTATTTCCCATTTATTTTTGCAACATTTTTTATATTAAAGTTTAGTGTAACAGCTGGTAAAAACATTGCAAAGACAGAGAGCAACAAATAAGAGATTTGAATAATGAGTAAAAAACAATGAAAAAAAAATTAACATTCTTGACTTTCGAGAACATCAACACTTTCAAATTTTACTTATAAGCTGATAGTGAATATATATATGTATATATAAATACTATAAAGTATGTATATAGAAATATATCTTTCAATGTGAAAAATGAACAAGCTCTTGCATGAGTATAAAATAAGTTCAAGATAATGATTGCTATTTTTCTGAACAAAAAAGCGAATGAATGAAACTGTTTCAGTTCATGCTTACTGTTCTTTGTGAATATACACATGTATAATGCGATTTTTGACATTATTTCTACTATGTCTGTTAAAAGTTCTTTCAACTCTCAGCATAAGATGTATTCAACATGATCAAACATTAGGCATTTGTAAGTTGCTGAAAGAATGCAACGTGACTAATATAGAGCTATTGGATAAGTGTGGAAAAACGGGATTACACTGTTGTCCAATTGAAGAGATTATACTACTGACAGAAGAAGAAGAAAAAGCTAAAAACTATACTGATGCAAGCAATGCTGTTCCCCATGATACTCGACCAGTGCCACTTGAGTGCGGCTGGACACCAATGTATCCCATACGAGATGTTTATAATGGTAATCCAATCGAACCAGAAGAATATAGTTGGTTAGCTATACTGGAATATGCTGAAAATGTGCTTGGTAACTGTAGCGGATCTGTAATTAATGCATACTATGTATTAACCGCTGCTCATTGCGTAGCTGGAGAAAAGCCTCGACGCTTGGGCGGAGTGTAAGTTGAAATAAAATCGTATAATTTATGCTACGTCTTTTCATAATGGAATATACAGAGAGCTAATAAATTCTTAAATATTTTGGATCAGAAAATATTATAATATTGCATATTGGTTAAAAATCGATAAATAAATAATTTTACATTCGCGTTTTACATAACATTTAATAAGAATTTATTTTTATTTAATTTTTTTTCCAGTGTTGCTATTCGTCTGGGCAATTTTAATAATGATCAACAATGCGATTATGGATCTATTAATTGTCTACATTATCAACGTTTCAATGTGGCAGAACAAATTGTACACAAACAATATGTAGAAGATGAATTTGTATTAATGCACTATGATATAGCGTTACTTCGACTTGAACGTAGTATACAATTTGGAGAAATGCTAAGACCAATTTGTCTACCATTTAATAGTTATGCAAAGTCAAGGCCAATTAATGGTAACATGTTAATATATGCTGACTGGGGTCTGACACAAATTAAACATAAAAAATCAACAAAACGTGCTCTGATCGTATATTATCTAGGAAAATCACGCTGCTTGAGAAATTCATATAGAAATGAAATGCAAATGTGTACAAGAACATTACAAAGAAGAACACGCATTGATAACTCTGGGGGTTCATTAATGTATAATTTTAAAGGTAATCAGATGGTACTTGAGGGCATTTTATCCAAGTACAATGTAACAAATCGGCAAAGTGTTTACAGTAATGTACGACAATATAAAAATTGGATATTGGAACATTTAAATAGCTTTTCATTTATTAACTTCGTATAAACATCCGTATAAAAAAAAAAAACATAATAAAAAAAAAATAATTGACGGTATTATTATTCTGTTGTCGCTTTTTAAATAAATTTTTATCGATTTTTCTTTTTAGTTAAAGCTTACAAAAATTTACAATCGCAAACGTGACATGTCAATATTACAACTTATTGGTAGTCTAGTACCTTTTGATGTTTTTGATTAGCAGACAATTCCCAAAATGACCAGCAAAAAGTAATACTCTCCGAGTCCTTTTTGGCAAATTTAAAACATTTTTTTAAAATTACAAAATTTAATGAGTAGAAAATACGTTTTGAAGTCTGCAGCATCATCATGACAATTGGACTCGCAGTGGACAGTGAGCACATTTAACCCTTGTGTAACAGCCAATTAACATACATACGTACGTGTCGCTAAAACAACAACAACAAAGGGCAAAAGGGTCCGAGTTTTGTTTTTTACCACTAATTTAAAGTTATTGAGCATAAATAACTGACATGGAAAACATTTGTCACGCGCGCTTGGAGAACTTCAAACAGGTCAAACAGCTGGCATTATTTTCAACTGACCAGAGTTGCCACAGTTGTCAAATTTGACAAATGACTGTTTGTGCATTGGCGACTGGTCAAGTTCAGGTTGTCTCAAATCAATTGTTGTGACTGAGTGGACTTTTCATGTGGAATGTATTATGTGACATGTAGCCCGTGTAAAGTTCATGCACGTCAATGCACAGAAGTGTGACAGTTGTGTATGCTTGAGCGTCCATGTGTGTAAGTGCGGTACAGTAGAAAATTTTCATATGCAAAACTTTTACGAACCAAATATGTCACAACCTTATCGTTATCATCTTTATATTATACGAATGACTCAAACTGTTGCTCGATGATTTTTATATGATTTTGGTGTCTCTTTGGACGATATATTATATTATTATAATATTATAATATAATATTATAATATATAATATTATTATAATCTATTTGGGTTCCCATGCTGCCTTATCTATCAACAAAAAATGTTATTCACTTCGGAACATAAAGAGCCTGTAATATTTATATACCTTGTTCACCCGACTTGGCTAACTTAGTCCGGCAGGCTTTATACATCTCTCAATTTTTAAAGCTGCAGGATTGTTCGATAAGTTCAAATGTATATGTGATCATAGGACTGTCCTAGATAACTAATATTTGTACATTGAACAATTATCGTATCTTAAATTTGTGAGTGTATAAAGCCTTCGATTTTCGGAACATTATATTTTTTATGTCTTGTTGAATTGAATAACATTTTTTGTTGATAGATAAGGCAGCATGGGAACCCAAATAGATTATAATAATATTATATATTATAATATTATATTATAATATTATAATAATATAATATATCGTCCAAAGAGACACCAAAATCATATAAAAATCATCGAGCAACAGTTTGAGTCATTCGTATGTTTATAACATTCAGACTGAAATTATGAATTGGATCGGAATAATTTTCATTCTTCAGCAAGTGCTTTTGGCACTTAGCTATCGTTATAAAACTCAGGACTTGAAATTCCCTACTGATTGTGGCTCAACACCAAATTATCCTGTTCGACAAATAGTAGGTGGCTATAGAATAGCACCAGATGAATACAGCTGGATTGCCAGTCTGCAATATGGAGACGGAGATACATTTGGAGTCTGTGGTGGTTCAGTGATCAATTCTCGATATGTCCTAACTGCTGCTCATTGTGTTACAGGATTAAATATTGAAGCAGACGAAGGCGTGTAAGTTGTGTAATTGCAATTTGTAATTGCATACTAATATTCATTATACTTTTTTGTGCAGGACGGGAATTAGATTGGGAGATTTTTCAAACGGACAAACCTGTGATTATGGCACAAAAACTTGTGCGCATTACAAGCATTATGATGTTGAAAAAGTTATTCCACACGAATATTATAGTAAAAATGACAAAGGCGTTGAGCATCACAATGATATAGCTCTACTGCGCTTGAGTGAAAGAATAACATTTGGGCCCAAGATGAAACCAATTTGTCTACCGTTTGGACGAAATAGTATTCCTCAACAATCTGCTGAAGCAAGAATGATTGTTTCTGGATGGGGAAGGCCGTGGAGTAGTGTCAAAAATCCAGCTAAACGTGCTACAAACATACCTTTATGGTCCAATGAAACATGTTTAAACTATTCAGATAGAGATGGCAACAAAATTTGTGCATCTAGTAACTCACGAAAGACTTGCCATGGGGACTCTGGTGGTCCATTAATGTTCGAATTTGATGAGAATAGAATGGTACTAGAGGGTATTGTCTCCTATTCCTTTGGAGCTTGTGATAATCCACACGAGCCAGATGTTTACACTCGTGTACGAAGTTATGGTGAATGGATAAAAGATAATATGATAATGTAAATAAATGAAAATTGCTATACATTGTAGACAAATTTTTATATAAAGACGTGAGTTATCAAACAAAAATTAAAAATTATTAATGAATAAAAATTATTAATGAATTATACATAAAATGGAAATTATACTTACAATAAATAATTTGTGGCATTAAAAATAAAAAAAAAAAAATTCTAGCCATATCATATTTCGATTAAAAAAGTATCAGAACTAAGACTTGAACAGTTGTATCTAGCTTGCGTGCTAACAGCAAGAAAAAAATCATATCATTTATCATCGAACTGTTGCAATTTTGATGGCTGTGGTTAAAATTAATTTCGTAGAAAAGTACAAAACGCCCTGGGTGACTTGACGCTGAGTGAGTGTGGCAAAAGCCTCGGGGGGAAACAAAAGAACATTAAAAACTACTAGAGAGACAGACAGAAGCACAGTAAAAAAAAAAAAATTATATATATATATATATGGGAGGGGTTGGTGTTGGAGTTGGAGCTCTATATCTGAGGCCTGTGCCTGACACATGCGGCGCTTCATTTTTTACGAGAACAGAAAAAAACTTTCACACACATTGTTGAAAGGATGTGTTGCGAAAGCACCGCGGGATATTTGTGACACGGCCGCTGCCAAAAGACTTTTTCCTTGCATCCCACACACAGTCAACGGCGTGAAAACGAACATATTATAATATAGTGGCAGGGGCCAAAGATATAAGCAGAAGTTGAATCTAGTTGCCAGAACATTTGTTGTGCATTGTAAATAACGATTTGCGACGATTTGTGTCATGGGTGATGACGTCGTCGTCGTCGATGCCGCCGTTCATGTCATCATCGATATCATTGATACTTTGTCAAACGTGTAAATTACATGGCACATTCTACACTTGCGTTTTTATTTTCACATGCAAATTTTCCCAAAATTTCACCATGGAGGGAAAACTGTGCGACATCATCATCATTATTCAAAGAGCTGGCAAATCCCAAAAGGGTTTACAATACGATTTTAACGTTGCACAGTGGTGAAAATAAAATAAATTAAATAATAAAATATTATTAAAAAAAAATATAAAAAATAAAATATATTAAAAACAATAAATTCCAAATGAATTTTTGTTACATTTTGTTTTGATCTAAATATAACAAGAAAAAAAAAAAAATTATATAAATTATTTAGTTTTGAACCACTGTGCGGCGAACTACTTTAAAATTTTAACCAATTTCAAATGACTTCTTGTCACACATGTGACACCAGAACTGTGGCAGGGACAAGGGCGTTTGCATCGTTAGTTTTTGATTGATGTCAGTCGCTTGTAAGACGCAACACAATCCTCATCCGGATCTAAATTTTTTTTTGCATTTCCACAACTCAGTTCATTGCGGTTTGACTTTAAGCTGACATTAGCTTATCCCATTTTCAACAATTTTCCTCGCATTCATATTTCGTAATATTTCATACTAGAAACTTGAAAATAGTAGGGTGTGATTTATTAAAAGGGGTGAATCGGGTCTATAAGGGTTAAGCTGTTTCAATTTCAATCGGTTATTGGGTTAGATTGCATATACAATAAATACTATATATGTACATATATGTAAATATAAAGATGATAATGATAAGGTTGTGACATATTTGGTTCGTAAAAGTTTTGCATATGAAAATTTTCTACTGTACCGCACTTACACACATGGACGCTCAAGCATACACAACTGTCGCACTTCTGTGCATTGACGTGCATGAACTTTACACGGGCTACATGTCACATAACACATTCCACATGAAGTGTCCACTCAGTCACAACAATTGATTTGAGACAACCTGAACTTGACCAGTCGCCAATGCACAAACAGTCATTTGTCAAATTTGACAACTGTGGCAACTCTGGTCAGTTGAAAATAATGCCAGCTGTTTGACCTGTTTGAAGTTCTCCAAGCGCGCGTGACAAATGTTTTCCATGTCAGTTATTTATGCTCAATAACTTTAAATTAGTGGTAAAAAACAAAACTCGGACCCTTTTGCCCTTTGTTGTTGTTGTTTTAGCGACATGAATGTATGTTAATTGGCTGTTACACAAGGGTTAAATGTGCTCACTGTCCACTGCGAAACCAATTGTCATGATGATGCTGCAGACTTCAAAACGCATTTTCTGCTCATTAAATTTTGTAATTTTAAAAAAATGTTTTAAATTTGCCAAAAAGGACTCGGAGAGTATTACTTTTTGCTGGTCATTTTGGGAATTGTCTGCTAATCAAAAACATCAAAAGGTACTAGACTACCAATAAGTTGTAATATTGACATGTCACGTTTGCGATTGTAAATTTTTGTAAGCTTTAACTAAAAAGAAAAATCGATAAAAATTTAATTAAAAAGCGACAACAGAATAATAATACCGTCAATTATTTTTTTTTTATTATGTTTTTTTTTTTTATACGGATGTTTATACGAAGTTAATAAATGAAAAGCTATTTAAATGTTCCAATATCCAATTTTTATATTGTCGTACATTACTATAAACACTTTGCCGATTTGTTACATTGAATTTGGATAAAATGCCCTCAAGTACCATCTGATTACCTTTAAAATTATACATTAATGAACCCCCAGAGTTATCAATGCGTGTCCTTCTTTGTAATGTTCTTGTACACATTTGCATTTCATTTCTATATGAATTTCTCAAGCAGCGTGATTTCCCTAGATAATATACGATCAGAGCACGTTTTGTTGATTTTTTATGTTTGATTTGTGTCAGACCCCAGTCAGCATATATTAACATGTTACCATTAATTGGCCTTGACTTTGCATAACTATTAAATGGTAGACAAATTGGTCTTAGCATTTCTCCAAATTGTATACTACGTTCAAGTCGAAGTAACGCTATATCATAATGCATTAATACAAATTCATCTTCAACATATTGTTTGTGTACAATTTGTTCTGCCACATTGAAACGTTGATAATGTAGACAATTAATAGATCCATAATCGCATTGTTGATCATTATTAAAATTGCCCAGACGAATAGCAACACTGGAAAAAAAAATTAAATGAAAATAAATTCTTATTAAATGTTATGTAAAACGCGAATGTAAAAATTATTTATTTATCGATTTTTAACCGAATATTATAATATTCTCTGATCCAAAATATTTAAGAATTTATTAGCTCTCTGTATATTCCCCTCTGTATATTCCATTATGAAAAGACGTAGCATAAATTATACGATTTTATTTCAACTTACACTCCGCCCAAACGTCGAGGCTTTTCTCCAGCTACGCAATGAGCAGCGGTTAATACGTAGTATGCATTAATTACAGATCCGCTACAGTTACCAAGCACATTTTCAGCATATTCCAGTATAGCTAACCAACTATATTCTTCTGGTTCGATTGGATTACCATTATAAACATCTCGTATGGGATACATTGGTGTCCAGCCGCACTCAAGTGGCACTGGTCGAGTATCATGGGGAACAGCATTGCTTGCATCAGTATAGTTTTTAGCTTTTTCTTCTTCTTCTGTCAGTAGTATAATCTCTTCAATTGGACAACAGTGTAATCCCGTTTTTCCACACTTATCCAATAGCTCTATATTAGTCACGTTGCATTCTTTCAGCAACTTACAAATGCCTAATGTTTGATCATGTTGAATACATCTTATGCTGAGAGTTGAAAGAACTTTTAACAGATGTAGTAGAAATAATGTCAAAAATCGCATTATACATATGTATATTCACAAAGAACAGTAAGCATGAACTGAAACAGTTTCATTTATTCGCTTTTGTTCAGAAAAATAGCAATCATTATCTTGAACTTATTTTATACTCATGCAAGAGCTTGTTCATTTTTCACATTGAAAGATATATTTCTATATACATACTTTATAGTATTTATATATATATATATATTCACTATCAGCTTATAAGTAAAATTTGAAAGTGTTGATGTTCTCGAAAGTCAAGAATGTTAATTTTTTTTTCATTGTTTTTTACTCATTATTCAAATCTCTTATTTGTTGCTCTCTGTCTTTGCAATTTATTTAACAGCTGTTACACTAAACTTTAATATAAAAAATGTTGCAAAAATAAATGGGAAATACCATCTTGTTGAATAAAATGTACTGATTATTTAACGAAGCTTGACCTCGTTGTCCAATATAAATCTTAAATTTAGATTACATTTTTATGCCACCCAAAAATTGCTATAAAAAGCTTACACAAGTGATAGTTCTAATTAGTAATAGTTTGCCATTCGTTCGGAAATTATGAATTGGATCGCAATAATTTTTATTCTTCAGCAAGTGCTTTTGGCACTTAGCTATCGTTATAAAACTCAGGACTTGAAATTCCCTACTGATTGTGGCTCAACACCAAATTATCCTGCTCAACAAATAGTAGGTGGCTATAGAACCGCACCAGATGAATACAGCTGGATTGCCAGTCTGCAATACGGAGACGGAGATACATTTGGAGTCCTGTGGTGGTTCAGTGATCAATTCTCGATATGTCCTAACTGCTGCTCATTGTGTTACAGGAGAAGATAATGACGCAGACGAAGGCGTGTAAGTTGTGTAATTGCAATTTGTAATTGCATACTAATATTCATTATACTTTTTTTTCAGGACGGGAATTAGATTAGGAGATTTTTCAAATGGGCACACCTGTGATTATGGCACAAAAACTTGTGCGCATTACAAGCATTATGATGTTGAAAAAGTTATTCCACACGAATATTATAGTAAAAATGAGGAAGGAGTTGAGTATCACAATGATATAGCTCTACTGCGCTTGACTGAAAGTATAACATTTGGGCCCAAGATGAAACCAATTTGTCTACCGTTTGGACGAAATAGTATTCCTCAACAATCTGCTGGAGCAAGAATGATTGTTTCTGGATGGGGAAGTCCATGGGAAGGAATCACCAATTCAGCTAAACGAGCTGTAAATGTTCCTTTATGGTCCAATGAAACATGTTTAAACTATTCAGATAGAGATGGCAACAAAATTTGTGCATCTAGTAACTCAGGAAAGACTTGCCATGGGGACTCTGGTGGTCCATTAATGTTCGAATTTGATGAGAATAGAATGGTACTAGAGGGTATTGTCTCCTATTCCTTTGGAGCTTGTGATAATCCATACGAGCCAGATGTTTACACTCGTGTACGAAGTTATGGTGAATGGATAGAGAATAATATGATTATGTAAATAACTACAAGAATCGATTTCAATAAAATTATTCACTTTATTTATCACTCGAAATACTCAAAATATAATTTTGTTATTGCTTGTGTTTTCAAATCAAATTTCCATGTTATTATAAACGCAAATTCACCTGTTGGCATCGGTAGTTTCACATTTTCAGGACTCAAATATATATTCCTTGCTATAACGGAACCCTGTTCATAGAAAATATATAAGAGAAAATGAAATGATTTTTTTACATCAAATCTAAGACTTACATTGTAAGGACATGTGTGGTTAATATTTGAATTTTCCCTGAAAATGTTATATACCAGCTTTATCAGGGGATGATTTGGTTTTCTTATGAACTTGCATATATTAAATTTAATATTAAATAACCATGGCTTATAGCCATTAGCTTTTTTAAACATCTGAACTGTAGCGTCCATTACATAGGCTGGATGAAGTATAGTTCCATTAAAGTTGAACACTGTCTTGTTTCTATCAATAGCTTTTAAACGGCAATTATGTATTTGGACCCACGATAAATTTTCCGATGTACATATTGCGTTTGTGAATCTAACGGATGCAGCATCCTAAAATATAATAAAAAAAAAAGACAATATTTTTGTATATTATTGACTTAATGAATTTTGCTTACATTATGGAAATATTCCTTGTGTATAGTCAGAAAAATAACTGAATATATTAGCAAATTGTACATGACCTTATTCATCGATCCAAATTTTTGATTATACTAAATATGAAAATCAAAAATCATTTGTTTAAATTTCTAGATTTTGCGCTTGAAAAAACTTCAAAAAAAAGACCAAATAAATGACTTTATAAATAATAAAATATAAATAAATATATATAACTATTAAATGTTAATATATGTATATAGTGTTTATTATCATAAATAATAATGCGTCATTGGCTTTTAATTAGAATCATTATAAAGTAATAAAGCTTTAAATGTTTATATATATACATAATCAAGCAGTCTGTGATATCATATATTGGATATACAGTCTAGTCTCGATAATTTGAAATGGCACGGGGATCAAAATTTTTTACGAATTATGGAGTATTTCGAATTATTTTCAAATTATTTATTGAATTTCTTTTCAAGGGACGAATTATTGAGAATTTCGAATTAACGGGGTACGAATTATCGCGACTCGACTGTATCTCATTTTTGTAAATTCATCATGCTGACTATTAAATAAAACAAAACAAAACAAATCCGTTCGGATTGGGGACGACTTTCGCATTCGGATCAACCACGAGCTGTACGAGTTGTTGAAGAATCTCCAGCTCAGAAGGTATTCGAAGCGAGAGTCGACTACGGGCGACGACGAAGGGGACGACCAAATCTCCGATGGAAGGACCAAGTAGAGCAGGACCTCAGGTATTTCCCTGGAGGGAGACGC
>JBAMBR010004075.1:0-11896 GCA_037044475.1 Zaprionus obscuricornis
TTTTGAATAATGGCCACCATAAAGAATTGGCCGCCAGTCAATTGCTTTGGCCCCAAAACGTTGCTGTTACATAAAAATGGCGAGCCAATAAATCAATGTAGTGTAGTGTAGTATAGTGTAGTTTAGTGTATTATGTTGTGGTTTTTCTTTTGCTTTTGCTTTTGCTTTTTTAGGCCAGAATTAAAGTCCATAGAATTTGAAGTCAGGTGCACAACATTTACCATAAACGCCTTCAAGCAATGTGAGATTGTTTAAATATGCCCAGAGGCAAGGGTTACGAGGCGGTGCAGGACAACAAAAGCGTACGAAATTGAAAGTTGGCATAATTAGGGTCGGAGGTCGTAACGCTGAGCAGATTTGGCAATTATATCTGATTATACTGTCTCGACGATGACGATGACGACGACAACGACAGCAGCTATGTTGGCAGCAACAACGGCAGCGGTAACTGCAACAACGACGATGACGATGACGGTGACGGTGACGGCAACTGCAATGGCGACTGCGACGGCCGCATCTGTGACGATGACGGCAAGAATCTTAGATGCGCAGCACTTGCTGGCAGTATAAATAGCTGAGAGTTCGCCCAGTTAGAAATTAGTTAGTGCACAGCAGCAACAGCAACTGCTACAGCAGCAACTGCAGCAAACAACAGTTAAAATCCCAACAACATAAAGTGACAACAACAACAACAACAATCGCAAGCAATTAAGAAGAACAACATCATCATCATGCAATCCGTAGGACGCTTCAGTCTATTCAGCCTCATCGCAATGCTGAGTGTCTGTGTCTATGCCAAACCACATGGCTGGAGTAGCGGTGGTGGTGGAGGTAGCGGCAGTGGCTGGTCCAGCGGTGGTGGCGGTGGAGGTTGGAGCTCTGGTGGCGGAGGTGGCGGCTGGAGCACTGGCGGACTATCTAATGGCTGGAGTTCGGGCGGCGGTGGTGGTAGCGGCTGGAAGAGTGGAGGCGGTGGTGGTGGTGGTTGGTCATCAGGTGGCAGCTCTTCTGCTTGGCCAAGTAAGATAAGCATTAGCGCATGGCCCTCAAGCGGAGGTGGTGGCAGCGCTAAAAGTTGGTCTAGCGGCGGCAGTGGCTGGAAGAGCGGCGGCGGAGGCGGCGGCGGTGGTTGGTCCAATGGCGGTGGAGGCTCCGGATGGAAGTCGGGAGGTGGTGGTGGCGGCTCTGGATGGTCAAGCGCCTTATCTGGCTTATCCGGCTGGAAATCTCAAGCATTGTCTGGTCTAAGCGGCTGGAAATCAGGAGGTGGTGGCGGCGGAGGTGGTTGGAAATCAGGTGGAGGCGGCGGTGGTGGTGGTTGGAAATCGGGTGGAGGTGGCGGAGGCGGTGGCTGGTCATCCAAAGGTAATGGTGGTGGCGGTTGGTCCTCCGGCGGCTCAAGCAGTGCATGGAGCTGGTAAAGGATTGTGCACAACGGAACACTAAGATGACAAAATAAAAAAAGGAACTGTAACTGTACATAATTCACATCTATCAAAATAATTCTTATATTTTTAACAATCAAACTTTTTTTTTTGTTTTTTTTTTTTATAATCTGCCAATAAATATTTACAATACTGTAATACATGTGAGAGATTTATGAGTGTTGGTCTGAAGAACTAGGTGGGCAAAATTTGTATTATTGGATATTAGATTCGTCTAAGTAAACGAACAATAATTTAAAGATTGACAGTTTGGAATATAGGGAATCCCATATTCAAAAAATGTTCAGCAAAATTATAGGATATCAAGGAAAGAAATAACCTCAAAGATTTGATATATTGATCCTATAAATGATCAATGGGAATTTACAAAGTAATATAAATATAATCAAAATATAAAAGCAAAGATATGTCAGGTTCCCATATGTTCAGATATGGATAATATCCCTTCAGTCTTAAAAGAACATTTTTCATAAAAAAAAACTTAATTTTTGGAAGATTTATTTATAATGATCCTGTTTTATATGAGTTTTATATTTAGATGAGCTACACTATAAACTGTCATTAATCCAAAACATTATAAGTCTCAGCCTATGATAGCCATATAACAGTCCTATGATAGTGGTTCAATTGGAACTAAGCTTTTATGAGTTGTGATAATATAATTCGTCCTGTTATTAAAAAAGATCCAATATTGAAAGACTAGTTTCGTTGCAACAGCCGTACAGACGTACATGTTTATTTTTGGAAACTGCTATTAATGTTGGCCAATATATATGGGATATATGTATATTGTTGACTCTGTCACGCCTAATAAAAGTCCTGACCAAGATTAATATTATATACTCTCTGCAAAGGGAGGTATCTGTTTTTTTTATCTTAGGATTTTTCAACTAGAATTATCAAGTGTTTGACTAGATGTAGAAATAGATATATAGATATAGACATAGATATAAAAAATTGTATTCAAAATATTAACTCTTTTTTTTTTATTGTTATAGAAAAGTCCTAGTTGTAGAACATATTGTATTATCATTTATGCTTCATAAAGAGTAAATCTGTAGTAGTAAATCTGCAATAATCTGTAGAGAATCTTTATAATCATCATAATCCAATTGTTGGGTATTGATAATAAAAAACAATATCAAGTTTAGCAAAATAATATTTCTTTATTAGTACAATTAGAAATAGAAGGGAGGGAAATAAAGGGGAGATAAAAGAATTGAGAAACTTTGGGTGCAACTAGTTCAAAAAAAAAAAACAAAAAAAAAATCGTATCAATTGTTCAAAGTTGAACAATGGAAACGCCGCTAACTCTATATTTATATCGTGGAACACATTTCAACCGCAGTTGCAGTCGGAGAATTATCGTTGATTTTCGTCTTGCAGTTCTGAATTTGGGGCATCATCTGTATGTGGATCTAGTGGTTTTTGTATGGATTTACCAACCACCACCGCCATGTTTGCCTCCACCGCCACCGCCGCCACCTCCGTGCTTGCCACCGCCGCCGCCGCCACCACCGTGCTTGTTACCGCCTCCACCACCGTTGCCGCCTTGCCAGGAGACGGAGCTGCCACGATTGCCAGCAAGGGATTTGCCGCCACCGCCACCGCCGCCATATCCACTTCCACCACCGCCGCCGCCGCCTCCATTCTTTTGCCAGCCACCTCCTTGGCCACCGCCGCCGCCGCCTCCCTTGCCACCACCACCGCCACCTCCTTTGCCACCGCCATAGCCGCCACCTTGTCCTCCACCGCCACCACCACCATAGCCACCTCCACCGCCTCCTCCGCCGAGCTGGCCAGCTGAGGCAATAGCGAATACAAGTCCGCACAGGAATAGAACGACAAAAGTGTATCGCATGTTGAACGGAAAGATCCTTTTGGATTGGATGTGAGAATTACTGCTGCGAAACTTTAGACTGTTGGCTGTTAGAAGCTTAGCTCCACTGATGTCAGAACTAGGCTCAGCACGATTCTTTTATAGTACCTGGCCTAGCTGCGGAACTTATTGAACTTATTCAGGCAAGTCATGCTACTCCCAAACAGCGATTAGGTATTGCATCAAATTGAGTTAAGGTGTAAGGTGTACGGCAAGGCAAGGCAAAGCAAGGCAAGGCGGGAGCGTTGTGTTGCGACGTAGACGTCGACGCTCCCAAAGGCTACTCGGAAGGCTGAGAATTGAGTGAGTAGCAGTTGCAAGTGGTTCGACTTTGTCGAACTTAGCACACAATCCAATGCAAAAAGTTCTCAAGTGCGGCACACGCGGAGCATACGCAACGTTTATGCTGGGAATATCGCGCATACGCCACCGATCCACAACAACAACGACGACAACGACGACGTCGACGACGGCGCTCTAAGCACTTGTAAACTGCTGAGCCATAGCATTGTCATTAATTACAAGCATTTTGCCAAACGCCTCGCAATTTGTCTTACAATTCTCTATTCGCATTCTGTATAATTTTTATATTTTCTGAATGTTTCTTATTTTTTTTTGTTTTAATTTTTTATTTTGCGCATTATTAATTCGTGTTTGTTGCTTTGTTTTTTGGTATGTTCACATGCAATATTACAAGTGGCAGACAAAATGTCTGTCTGTTTGTCTCTGTTTGTCTGTGTGTGTGGTGAGGTGCACGACTCAAGCACATGAAGCACATCGTCGCTGTCGCTGTTGCA
Organism: Zaprionus obscuricornis; assembly: GCA_037044475.1. Classification (NCBI taxonomy): domain Eukaryota; kingdom Metazoa; phylum Arthropoda; class Insecta; order Diptera; family Drosophilidae; genus Zaprionus; species Zaprionus obscuricornis. Next base: position 4,122 of record JBAMBR010004075.1, read on the forward strand.
GTCGACGTTGCAGTCACAGTCATAGTCACAGTTACAGCCATAGACGTAGCTGCAGTCGCAGTCGCAGTTGCAGTCGCAGTCGCAGCCGCCGTCTAGTTGAGTTCAATGTCAATTGTTTTACAAACAAACACAAGTATAATCAAAAATCACAAAACCCAAACTCAAATCCAAACGCAAAACCAAATTTACTTCAGCAAAGCTAAGACGAACAACTAAGGAAAGCTACAATCCCACGCGAATTACCAATTTACATTTACCTCTACTATTTTATACTGACTCATTCAACAGTTGTGAACAGTTGGAACTACTACAAAAACTAACATTAATTTAGCCCAATGCTCATTTGCATAAGCACCCTGTATATGTATATATATTATGTGCCCATGCATATGTTAACACTTCATACATAAGAACTTAAGTTCTAGGTCTTCACATATTTAAGTGTATAAATAATAAGAAAGCAACGATTTTATACACTTACAAAAGCTTAAATGAAAAGTAACTTTAACTTGTTGTGCATTTGGTTTTTATATGATATAGTTATCCGAAATGGACTAAAATTAATTTCCAAAGGATAACTGAAAAAAAAAAAACAACAAAATAATTTTTCATGCTAAATAATTTATTTTATTAATTCAACGCTCATATTGCTGATCTATGAAACAAATTTTGGCAATAATATGTAACATTTTATACAGCTCAAATTCTTAATATTAATATTAATATTTATTAATTTTTACAGTGATTATTGCTTTGGTAACAATATAAAATATTAGTAGAACTTTGTTCAAAGTTAACTATAATATTAAGATTATGAAAAACACAATTCCTCGAGCTGTCAATTAGACAATTTACAAAAAATTCTATTTTGAATTAATCCTGCTTATAATAGCTTATCTCATATAGTCATCGGATTCTTGCTGTCAGATAAACAGCAAACGGTAATAAATAATATTTGTGCCTAATGTTAAAATTTCAAGACTATTTCAAACAGTAATAGAAACAGAAGCGGAAAATGTTAATGTTGATCAAGAATATATATATACATATATATATAGTATACTTAATGATATCTCTGTCACGCCTTCTTCCACAAGCTGTAAAATTAATATCAGAAGTCTATCACTTTATGCAATTAAAATATATTATTATTATTATATATAGTTAATTTTAATTTAAATTTTATTCTCATTTTGCCACCTTGAAGACGATTGTAATGTTGAAAAAGAAAAAAAAAAATAAAAAATAAAAAATAGAAATTAAAGCGCAAGTTGCTGCGAATGCGCAAAGTACGAGAAATATCCAGCAATAAGCATTGAATGAGCAATTAATGACTTAATGAGTTATGGGTCATAATTTGAAAAATATATTTATGTGAATTTCGAGATCAACATGAACATAAATATAATATATAAACATAAAGAACATAAAGAAAAAACAAAAGCAAAGACTAATAACAACAACAACAACAGAAATTGATGCTAAATCAAGTTAAGACTAAGTCAAAAATATTCAAGATGTTATTACGTCTATGTAAATCTTTAATTGCTCGACTATTAAACAGAATGAAATATGTTAAACTGAACGTATGGCCAACTGCTAGCTAGTTCATAAATCATTTAAAAATCATGCGATTTGTGTTTTTTTTTTTTTTTTATAGTTTTTAATTGAAAAAAAAAAATGTATTTATATATATATATATATAAAAAAATAATGATATGTGTATATATATACATATAGCTACATATATAGTAAGATATACGCATTATATATAGGCATTATCAATTTTAGAGTACAGTAATATGAGAAAAAAAAGCAAAATCCAATTGGAGAGTCGAAAGTTGTCAATGTTATTTAGCTGTTTTACCAGCTGCTGCTCCAACCATTATTGCCACTTGACCAGCCACTGCCGCCAGACCAGCCACCACCATTGCTCCAGCCACTGCCACCACCATTGCTCCAACCGCTACCGCCACCATTATTCCAGCCGCCACCATTATGCCAGCCACCACCGCCGCCACCTCCAATTCTGATAACTTTGATAATTTTTGGCTGAGAGGACCAACCGCTGTTCCAGCCGCCGCCGCCACCGCTGCTAGCCCAAGGATTTGAGCTCCAGCCACTGCTGCTGCTGCTGCTAGCCCAAGGATTTGAGCTCCAGCCACTGCTGCTGCTGCTGCTAATCCAAGGACTTGAGCTCCAGCCACTGCTGCGTATTATGCCAGCCGAGCAGCAGGCTATCAATGCGCTGAGTACAATAAACAGTTTCATCTTGTTCAAAGGATAATTCTTGATTGCTGTGAATAACTGTGATTGCTCTGAAGTGATAGCTGTGTCTGTGTCTTGAGGTTTGCCACTTGAATAATCTGAAAATCCACGCAACGTTCGCTATTTATTTCGATTTGCATTGCCGCATTTGTGCCGCATCGCAGCACTGACGGGGGATGGGGATGTTGTTAAACTGTTGTTGTTGTTGTTGTTGAGCTGCTCATCTTGTTTAATATCACACTAACTACAGGCGGGGGTTGCCCTGGCCTGCTCTTGATGTTGGTCATACACACAGACGTATGCATACGCAATACAGCTAGAAAGACGAACAAGGTAATTGCAGTTTATTAAGCCACTTTGAGCGTCCGATTCTTGACCAGGGTCAACTAGTTTACAGCATTTTACGAGCATCAGCCACGGCATTGACGGATGGCATCTGCAAAAGTAGCCAGAAGCGTCAAATACTACTAGCACAATCACAATCCCCACCCGCTGCATGGTAGCATGTTCATAGTCATTGCTGCACCAAAATTGCACATAACTCACACTCAGGTGATGGATCATTTCCTCACCTCGCTTCTGAGTCAACGGAAACCAACAGCATCAGCACTGAATGCTTAAGTCTAATCTTCACTAGGCGGTCAAATGTTGCGTTAGAAGAGCTGTTGAGTTGCCATAGTTGAGTCATTTGTCACATTAGCAGCTTATATCAAGTGAAGAAGCTGGCAATAGTTAAACTGGCAACAGTGAATACCAAATGCACGAACTAATATTTCAATCATTGCATCATTGAAAATTATTATAAACATATTTATGCATTTATAATTATTATTAATCGAATTCAAGTAGTCTAGAACATTATACTTTGAAATGTTGATACTAAGCAGCTGCTTCAATGCTTTATAAATAATAATAATTATTACAATTTTCAATTACAAGTTTGACAGTCAAGTTTCTTGGCAACTTGGCAACTCGCTCTCAATTTCATAATTACGCATAACATATGACATACATATATATATATAGTCTATATAGTATGTAGAAAAATATCTGTTAATAAACCAGTTGAGCTTATAACTATAACTTTATGTGATTTCTTCTTAATACAAATACTAAAAAAATAATAAAATTATTATTTTAAGCATCTCTAGGTTTTTTCTTTTTCTTCGTTTTTTTTCTTACAGTGTAGACAACCAGTTGAAGTAGTTATCGCTGATCGGGTGACAATTGATCAACTCTTTTGAGTTGTGTTAATGACCAGGACCCGTTTCCCTTGTTTTGCAGATTGTATTTCAACATTCTTTTTTTTTTTTACTCTTACTCTTAGAGGGCAGCAGTTACGCTTGCGAACACGGATGTGCTTGCAGTAAGCTTGTAAACTGTCATCAATAACTAGTCTTCACTGTACTGTTGCTTCTTGCAATATATATACTATATATTATACGTTGGCCCCTATTTATTTGCGAAATCTTTTTTTTTTTTGTGTTTTTTTGTTCTCGATACTCTAATACTCTTTTAATGATTACTAAACATCAAGTGTAAATTGAGATTTTCTATAGATTTATATTGAAATGTTAAATGTAGTAAACGATGTTGAAAAAAGAAAGAAAAAACAATACGCTGCAAAGATAAATTTCATATATTTATAATATTCTATTTCTATATTCGATCTCATAAAATGCATATGGAAATATATATATGGCAGACTAAATGGAAAATATACTAGATATTTGAGAAGCGCACAGTTATGAGCTAAATTTGTTTAGACATTACAATAACCAAGAAAAGTTATTTTACATTTGACAAAAATTTCAGTTCCTTGGTAATTTTCCAGAAAAATAAATCGATTTCAACTACAGATAGATACTCGGACACACGGGTAGAGTGACTCCAACTCGTCTGCTGGTACTGATCATGACTATATTTATTTGTTTATATACTCTATGTGTTGTGATACAAACTTATGATCAAAAGAAATATACCTCTGCATAAGTCTAACGAAAAAGCAAAGTTATATTCGAAGTGTCGAAGATGTCATACTCTTGTAGTTATAATCAATGGTTCCCTATGATATAGTTGTCGAATTTGAACTTGTATAGGACGTATATGTCGTCACTGAAGTAAAATCATGTAAGTTTCAGCCTAATATTTTAACAAACAAAATTATTTTTCATACAAAAACTCTAAAAACTATTCAATCGATCGATAGGAACCTATGCTAGCTCTATGATATTGTCGATCTATCAACGTTGTTCCGGCTTATATATATATATATGATCATAGGAAGTATGTATGCCAAGTTTTATTGAATCTGAAAGCCTAGTTTGGCTTGAAACAGATAGACAGACGGACATGCATCCTTGGATCATGTTATTGCTGCTGATCAAGTTTATATATACTTTGTGAAGTTTGCCTCCCTATGAGTGTTACAAACTTCTAGTCAAAATGAGTATGTCCTCTGTTAGAGTATAAAAATTAATTGCATTGTCAACGCTTGACATGCAAATTTTATTTAAAAAAAATTATAGATCAAGATCGGGTCATGCAAACAACAGACTAATAAGCAAAATTCAACAAAAATTTATAGTAGCTTGTGTATAAATTTTGTAGATCTGCATATAAAGTATTATATACATAGTATAGCATATTGTACATATAAAGACATAGATATATGGTACACATATTGAAAATCAACATAAAAAAAAAATTACAAAACAAAATTGTATGCGTACTCAAAGATTCGACTTAAAGAGTTTTTACCATAGATTCAAATGACTTTTTTTTAATAGTATTTTTTTTTTTTTTTTTTGTATATGCCAGTTATGTCAGCATTATATCTTTTTCACAAATGCCGCATGTCTTTAACTGTGCCGAACGTGCCGCACTTGATTGCAAACCATATGGTTTCTGGCCATTCACATCGAGGAAATAGTTGCCTTTTAGAGTATGTGGTGTAGCATATCCCATAGGATATTGTTTGCCAGGGCAGTGATTATCGCGCATCTTGGTTAATGAGCTACAACGTACAGCCATAAAATTCATTTCATTTCCTGGATAAACAGATTCTGCATAATATTCCCAGGCGCGAGCATGTGCACATGGCACTGATATGCAACCTGCCGGCAAAGGACTTAGGCCACCCGGATAGAAATCAACATCTCCCATTGGATCTCGTTTGCCCAGCACACCGGGATTGCTATGAATAACATCTATAAAACTAGCATCGCCTCTTAGTAAACCCGATAAAGATTCGCCTTCGTTAAAGCACGGCTTAGCCGGATCCAGGCCCGTTATGCGAGCCACCATTTTCCCCGATCTCTGTTGTAAATAACGACCAGCTGCGCCCACAATATGTGCACCTAAGCTATGTCCAATCAAATGTATACGACTGGGATCCACAACATCAATTAGTTTGACAAGTCCTTCCGCTAGATTAGCACCAATTTCCTCTGTGTTTAGGGCCGACCATGAGTATAGGGTATCAACAAAACTAGCAGCGTCTACAACCTGAAAACAAGTAAGGAAATTAATACCGTAAACAATAAGAATAACAAGACTATAAGTAACTCTCATTATTTCGCTTGGTCAGTTTGTCAGTTGATTTAAATATAATCATGAGATAATGAGCAGTAATCAATTTCAGAAGTGCTAAAAGCAATCAAGCAATGCGTTCAATTACTTGTCATTCAATTTTGACATTAATCTATTTTTACCTTCCACAGATAAGAATAGAAACGAAATCAATATACGATTTTATTTTACCGATTGTATTTCTACAATAATAAGAACCTAAAGTTCAATTTAGCTTTTTAAGCTTAATTTTTCTCCTACTGTTTCTTCCGGTATTGTTTAAACTTTCCTTTTTATTCTACCATATCATATTTCGCTTGTACTTACCACAAAATTAACATTATTGCGACAATGATAACCTTGAGCAATGACATCAATGGCTTCGGTATCATTCGCTGTGGTTGTCCAACCTGTGGCTAATATCACAACATCTTTCTTGGGATCAAAATATTGACTTTGCCACATTCTTTCCGCATGAGGAAGTGGAAAATTGTATCGACCACAGGGGGTGCGCAGTTGAAAGCCAATTTTATTAAAATCCGGTGTAAATTTGGATTTTAATTTATTAGAATTTACCGCCTGGGAACCTACAAATCGATCACTAGCAATATTAATGAACACCATTCGTAAGTGCGGCACGTTCGGCACAGTTAAAGACATGCGGCATTTGTGAAAAAGATATAATGCTGACATAACTGGCATATACAAAAAAAAAAAAAAAAAAATACTATTAAAAAAAAGTCATTTGAATTATGGTAAAAACTCTTTAAGTCGAATCTTTGAGTACGCATACAATTTTGTTTTGTAATTTTTTTTTTATGTTGATTTTCAATATGTGTACCATATATCTATGTCTTTATATGTACAATATGCTATACTATGTATATAATACTTTATATGCAGATCTACAAAATTTATACACAAGCTACTATAAATTTTTGTTGAATTTTGCTTATTAGTCTGTTGTTTGCATGACCCGATCTTGATCTATAATTTTTTTTAAATAAAATTTGCATGTCAAGCGTTGACAATGCAATTAATTTTTATACTCTAACAGAGGACATACTCATTTTGACTAGAAGTTTGTAACACTCATAGGGAGGCAAACTTCACAAAGTATATATAAACTTGATCAGCAGCAATAACATGATCCAAGGATGCATGTCCGTCTGTCTATCTGTTTCAAGCCAAACTAGGCTTTCAGATTCAATAAAACTTGGCATACATACTTCCTATGATCATATATATATATATAAGCCGGAACAACGTTGATAGATCGACAATATCATAGAGCTAGCATAGGTTCCTATCGATCGATTGAATAGTTTTTAGAGTTTTTGTATGAAAAATAATTTTGTTTGTTAAAATATTAGGCTGAAACTTACATGATTTTACTTCAGTGACGACATATACGTCCTATACAAGTTCAAATTCGACAACTATATCATAGGGAACCATTGATTATAACTACAAGAGTATGACATCTTCGACACTTCGAATATAACTTTGCTTTTTCGTTAGACTTATGCAGAGGTATATTTCTTTTGATCATAAGTTTGTATCACAACACATAGAGTATATAAACAAATAAATATAGTCATGATCAGTACCAGCAGACGAGTTGGAGTCACTCTACCCGTGTGTCCGAGTATCTATCTGTAGTTGAAATCGATTTATTTTTCTGGAAAATTACCAAGGAACTGAAATTTTTGTCAAATGTAAAATAACTTTTCTTGGTTATTGTAATGTCTAAACAAATTTAGCTCATAACTGTGCGCTTCTCAAATATCTAGTATATTTTCCATTTAGTCTGCCATATATATATTTCCATATGCATTTTATGAGATCGAATATAGAAATAGAATATTATAAATATATGAAATTTATCTTTGCAGCGTATTGTTTTTTCTTTCTTTTTTCAACATCGTTTACTACAT
>JBAMBR010004076.1:0-17225 GCA_037044475.1 Zaprionus obscuricornis
CGAGACGCGTATGTCGATGATTGTGCGAAAATTTCAGAAAGACGATGTTGGCTCTTATCGTTGTATTGCGAAAAATTCGTTGGGTGAAGTTGACAGCAGCATCCGTTTGTACGGTAAGTTCACTAACGGCATGGGCGTGCATGTGGGCGTGAACATGGGCGTGGGCGTGGGCATGGATGTTGACAGACGGGCGTCGATGTGTGTGTGTTTTTTTTTTTCTTTTTGTTTTTTTGTTTTTTTTTTTATGAGCAATAAACGCGACACACATTTTGTAGCGAGGCGCGTGGCGCGAGGCACGAGGCGAGCGTGCAATGTGTGTCTGTGTGGCAGTTGATGGGTTCGGAAGAGGGGATGGGCATGGGACGTGGGGCGTAGTGCGGGCTGGTTGGTTGGTTGGTTGGTTCAAAGGTATTTTGCACCTTTGTTTCAATTACAAGTTACAGTTACAGTTACAGTTACTTTTACCGTTACCGTTAGCGTTACCGTTACATTTCCGACTTCTCGTTCATGACAGAAATCCCCGGACCAAATCGTAAAAATCCCTCAAACAGTAAAGGAGGAGGAAGTGGCAGCAACACAGCAAATGGCGTCGGTAACATTGCCGACACGGATGCCAATGACATTTTAAAACTGAAACAACAAGTCAAAGTTACATACCAGCCGGACGATGATGAGCTCTATGGTTCAGCTGAGGATTTCGATGATGGTGATTTTGCTGGTGGTATGCCACCGTTATCGCCACACCATTACTATACCAGTGGCAATAAGCCGCCAACACATAAGCCTGGCGCTGGCAGTACCACTGGCGGTGGCGGTGGACATCAGAATCATCATCATCATCATCATACACAGCAAACGCAATTGGGTTCAGGATCTAATGGTGGCATCTCTGGCCTAGATCGTGTTGGTAACCACATTGAGTTAGCTTTTGGCAATGGTGCCAATTCTGGTGCTGCTGGTGGTGCCGGTGGCGGTGGATCTGGCAATACACGTAAGCCAACATATTATGGTGGCAGTGGTGGTCTTGCTGGTGGCAGCAGTGGCATCGGCGGCAGCGGTGGACCAATGGATAACAATGAACTAAGTTCCGGTTCATCGTCACTATCAACAATCACTATCATCATGAACAGTAACAGCAACAGCAACAACTATCGTCAATGGCTGTGGCAGCGGCATACAACATCGTTATGGTTGTCCATGTGCCTCACGCTCATGCTTGGCTCAACACATTGCCGACAGCCGATTTTAATGGTTTTGTCCGGCTTAGTGGCACTGACACTGACGTCACTGAGACTCTTATAATAAATACCAAAAACAGACAACAGTTGATGTTACAGTTACAGTTGCATAAGCAACTTAATTTTTTTTTTTGTCTTTGTTGCAACTTTAACTTGAAGTTGCAACATATGATGCAGACTTAAGATACACACGCACACACACACACACATATACATACAAATACACATGCATAATGCTGCTCTGTTAATTTTTTTTTTTTTTTTTTAATGACATTAGTTGCGAAATGTCAGCTGAACATTGCGAGTGAATGCATCAATGAATTAAGCAAAAAAAAAAGCTTTTAACTTAAAGCTTAAAGCTTCTACTGTATTTTTTTTTTTTTTTTTTTAGTACCTCTTATTAATGCTTGATTCAAGCAACAAAAGCATCAAAAAAAAAAAGAAAAAACATAAATAAATAAATGAAAAAAGAAATATTGCATTTTTCATCTGTGTTGAAAACTTTTTAATGTACCAAAAAAAAAAATTAAAAAAAATATATATATAAAAAAAGAAAATATTTAAAAAAAAATATATAAAAAAAAATAAAAAAAATTCTACAATTAAATGTAAGTTTATTATTTCTAAAAAAAAAAAAAAATTAAAATAAAAAATAAAAATGAAAATAAAAATGAAAATAAAAATATATATATGTAACTATATATGTTTGCAGTATTTATAAACTGAAAAAAAAAACAAAATGCAAAAATAAAAAAAAAAAAAAATTATTAAAGTTAAAAATTGAAAATTAGTGTCAAAATATATATATATAAATAAATTATAATGATAATGATAATGAGAAAAAGAAAATCTTTATAAAGTGCGCTAACTGTATACTAATTACTTATACAATATACAATAATAATAATAATAATAATAATACTAATACATGTACTATGTATTTAATATATATATTAATATATGCATATACACTCTGTACAATATATACACAAACTTTCTGTGTATATGCATGTGCATGTGCATGTGGATGTGCTTGTGTGTGTGTGTGTTTGCGTTTTGCGAATAAAACAGGAACAAAAAAAAAAAAAAAATTGAATAAAGAAAAAGAAGGCCTCGTATAAAAAAAAAATAAATATAAATATATATATAAAAAAAAAAAAAAAAAACGATAAAAAACGAAAAGAAATAAGTTGAAATAGTTACAAACTGTATTCTGTATTCAATGGTCTTGTTAATATTAGTTTAGTGTGTTTAACTAAATGTACGAGTACTATATATATATATCTATATATATATATAATCATTATTTGAGAATTAAACATAGCATAAAGCCAAAAAAAAAAAAAAAAAACTAAGAAAACTTCAACTTATAATTTGTATTTTAAGCAGCATTCAAAAATGGAAACGAAAATGGAAATGGGAAAACTGCACGGAAATGAAAATATTTCTAATTTTTCAGTTACAAATTATTGAATATTTTAACAATTATTTTTTATTTTTATTTTTTTTTAGCTTTCTTTCATTCATTTTGAAATTGATAAATTTCAATTTATATTTACAGCAAAAAATAAATAAAAAATTCTTCACAACTGAAGAGCTTGAAAATTCTAGTTTTAGTTTTCGAGTTTGAAATATATTTTTTTCAAGAAAAGTTTGCTTAACAAAACAAGAAAAGGAAATTTACAGTTACCATAGAATATCCTATGAGCAGCAAAAATTAAAATTTCATATTATGTATTGCATCTGGTATTAATTTTCCCAGAGCATCATCGCAATGCAAATTCTTATACTTATCCATAAACTTCTAGCTTCTAGTTTCTAGCTCTTTTAGCATCCGAAATTAAAATTTTTCAATGGAAAGGAGCAGATGAACATAGATCGAATAGACGCGACTGTCGTTTTTGAGCATGTATATATACATACATATACTTAAGGAGTGCTGCCACGCCTACTTAAGGACGTTATATAAATCATTCATAAATGTATGTATATAAGAACCTATGACAGCTATAGGATATAGTTACTCCAATTTATTTCAAATATGATAAGAAATATTTTAGACAGTCAAAAATTTAAATTTCATATATTTTCAAATATTTAAATCAAAATTGTAGAATTATACAAACTTTTAACAAGTTGCAAGTTTCGTTGAGCTTTACTGAAAATTTTAGATTTTTCAATTAATGGTGAATACTTCATAGATATATATATATATATATATATATATATAGAGCTGACATATATATATATATCTGCTTATATCTGTCTATATCTGCAGCATTAATTTAGCTAAAGGAAACTTCATTACATTTCTTTCTTTTTTCTTAATTGCCAAAACACTTTTCTTTTTTTCTTTTTTTTTTCATTTCTTGTCATCATGATTTCGATTTCACGATTAGTCCGCAAAATGTCATTAAAATAAATCTCAAATTTTTTTTCTTTTTTACCTTTTCAGTACAATTGGCAGAGAAGTGTAAGGCAACAAAAAACAAGAAGAAAAAAAATCATTTTGAAGTTAATTTCCTAACTCGATTTATTTATATATTAAGCCTCAAGGATAAATATACTGCTGCATGCCCTTTGCTGCTTCCGTTGCTGCTTGCGCGCCTATGCGACAAAAAAGGAAAACAAAGAAAATGCGAGAAATAGCTGAAAAAAATAAAAATAAATGAAAGTCAATTAATACCAAAGTGTCGAAACTTTTGATTTGATTTTTTCTACATTTTTTTTATTTGATTTTTTTTGTTTTTTTTTTGTAATTTTTTGATTTACTTTGATTGACATCAATCAACTGCTGGACTTAAAGGTTAATGACAAGCGGAAGGAGAACAGTAAATTCATACAACGCAATATAATATATTTTTTTTTTCTTCTCTTTGCTGAAACTGCGTGAGGATGTTGTTATAAAAGGAGGATGAGAAAGAGGTGGGGAGGAAAGGGAAACAAATGCGCATAATTTATGCAAATTAAATGTCATATTTCTAGAACGCAGGCAAAATGTACAAAACACTTTGATATACTGCTGCTGCTGCTGCTGCTGCTGCTGCTGCTGCTGCTGCTGCTGCTGCTGCTGCTGCTGCTGCTGCTGCTGCTGCTGCTGCTGCTGCTGCTGCTGCTGTAATGATGGCAAGCTATTGCTTTGCTTAACGCTTCTACACTCTCACACGCTCTCTCATTTAATGCTGCCGCCAGCAGCTCATTTTTCAGCGAAGCGGACAGCTCACACAGCAGCCGAGTCAAGCCTTGCTTTGCTTTGAGCGATTCTATCTATGTGTGTGTGTGTGTGAAGCTTTGAAGCAGCTGACGTCAACGTTGAGCTGCTGTACTCAAATACAAGTGCAAGGCAAAAGCACGCTTCAACAACTTGAGCCATTTACTTGCTTGCTTGTGCTTATGTTCGCCTACCCGTTTTAACCCGTTTCAATCCGTTTCACCCGTTTCGCTCACATCTCGCATCTTTCGCTATCTCTTTCACACTTGTATGCTGTGTTTTTTTTTTTTGCATGCATGCATATGCAAAAGGTTAAAAACTTTGCACAAAATGCAGTTGGCAGCGGGGCGAAACATCTTTTGGCAGTTTTTGTTGCGGCTAGAAACTTGCAGCATGATAAAGCCAAAGGCAACATATACATATATACATATACATATATAAGTGTGCTGCACTGGCGACTGCTGCTTTGCTTGCTTTCATAGAGCTGTCAGTCAGTTAGTCTTGCACTTTATCTCTATCTCTCTCTCTCTGTCTTTGAGTATATGTATATGTGTGTGTCTGTGTTGTTGTTGTTGTTGTGCTTGTATGTGGTGACTGAATTTGGTTTGATGAATTGCTAGCCTGCCAGTAAACGACACACACACAGACACATACATATACACAAGCAGACACTTTTTAATGAAATAAAAACTTTTTGGCAAAGTGAATTTTACTGTTTCGTCGAGAAGATGAAGACGACGCCCCGATGACAACACAACTTGCAGCAAGCCTCCCTCCGAACACAACGACGCTCGCTTCATGCCACAGCTGTTTGTGTTATGTCTGTCAGCAGGCAGCAGCAGGCATTGCTGCTCTTCTTCTAGTATCTAGTAGCAGTCACTACATACAACAACAACAACAGCAGGCAGTACTTACTTGTATTTATGCTTGTGTGTGTGTGTGTGTGTATGTGCTGCTTGCACGCATACAAAAACCGCCAAAAGCTGCCACTGATGATGATAATAAGACGCTGACAACCGCAGTAACAACAAAAACAGCAACAACAATAATAAAAACAACAATAGCAGCAATATATGCGAGTTTACTGAAATCTTACAAAAGAGATGGAGAAACAACAGAAAAAGAGCAACAATAACAACAACAAAACGACGCACACATTGACACAAGTGTTTCGAATTACAAGCCACGACATACCGCCTCTCAGCAGCAGTAGCAGCAGCAGCAGCAGCAACAGCAAAAGCAGCGTCCATCAACAGCTACAACTATAACTATAACGAGATGAGAGTATGACTATGAGTGTGAGTGTGAGTGTAAGAGAGTGTGAGAGTACAAGCAGCAAGAGAGTACATACTTAAAAGCTCATGCTCACGCCTAAAAAGTGTGCAATACTTTTACTGTACTTGCTGTGCTGCTGCTGTTCTTGTGCCTGCTACTGCTGCGATACTGCTCTTCTTGTACTGAGCGGGCTGCTGCTGCTGCTCTTCTCCTGCTGCTCTACTGCTACTCTCCTACTGCTTGCTCTGCTGCTGCGCTGCTTCTAGTGCTACGCTAGTGCTACTGCTCTTTTCCTCCTGCTGCTGTACTGCTTCTCTTCTGTTATTCTACTAGCGTTGCTCTCCTGCTGCTGCTCTACTGGCGATGCTCTACTGGCGCTGCTTTACTGGCGCTGCTGTTGCTGCTCTGCTGTTGCTGTCACATTGATGCTTGTAAGTAGCGCGTCTTTTGTTATCTTTTTGTGTGTCTTGTGTGTGAATATGTTTAAATACATATTTGAATATATGTTTATACACACTCACACATTCACATACACACACACACACACACATACACATTGACATATACTTACATATGCAGTTGTTGTACTTATGATTTTTGCCCAGGCGCTTGCTTAAGTTGTTCCGGTTTGTAATGAAGTTTGCATGGTGCTGAGTACTTTTTATCATTGTATGTCTTACTATCACACTCTCTCTCTTTCTCTCTCTCTGTGTCTGTATGTGTGTGAGAGAGATAGAGAGAGAGAGAGAGCTGTAAGAAAAGGCCGCTTAATTGCTCTATTTGATACTTTTAAATTGTATTTTAATTTTGAATTTCCTGTAGACACTGTGCAAAGCAGACTGCTCTACGTTGAGGTAGCTATATGTATGTATGCGTGTGAGTGTGTGTGTGTGTGTGCGTGAGAGAGAGACAGAGAGAGAGAGAGATAGCATTTTATGCCTTGCCTGCTGCTGTGTCATGTCTTCAACTTTTGTGTCTTCGCATTTCATTTTTGTTTTTTGTTTTACTTTTCTTTCTTTTTTTTTTTTTTGGCTGTTGCTGTACTTTTTTTTTTGTTTTTTGTTTTTTTGTTAAATTACTGCGGTTTATTGTTTTATGCGCTCACAAAACTTGTATCTATTTAAATTTGGTGTGTGGCAACATGTTTATTTTATAACCTTAAGGCAACAGTGAAAGCGGCAGCAACAGCAACATTTTGGGTGGCGTAGCATTTGTTGATGATGATGAACGGTTGGCTGAGGGTGACGGGGGGGAGGGGGGGGGTCTGGTATGGAGAAGAGATGTTTGATATGTTGTACATAGTGGAAAGGGGATGCATGAGCAGTGGCTGGGGCAAGAGCAGGTGCAGGGGTAGAGGTAACGGACATAGATAAGGGGGAGGGGGGTGTGGTGGTGACAGTCAGAGAAGTTTGATGCGGCAAGGCATGTAAGCAACAAGCGGCAGTCAGCAGGCGGCAAGCGGCAAGCTTCATGTTTTGGCGGAAGTTTAATTGAATGCGTCACTTGCTTCCGCTCAGTTGTGTGTTCAAGTGTGTGTGTGTGTGTGTGTGTGTATGTTGTGTGTGTGTTAGTGTTGTGGCTGTGTTTGTCCGTTTGTTATGTGCAGCCAGTTAACCGCATAACATTTGCCGCAAAGACAAAGACAGAGAGAGAGACAGAGATAGAGAGAGAAAGAGAATATGCTTAAAAACAAATGGCAATCAAGTTGAAATGTAACACACGCCACACATACACTCAGAGAGAGAGAGAGAGAGAGAGAGAAACACTCGTACAATCAACTTGAAGCGTCGGCTGGCATTTTACAATTTTTGTTTGTGAAATTTACTCAAGTTTTTTTTTTGATTTAATAATAAAATATACTTCAAATACACAGACACACACACACAGACACACCTGCTTGAAAGTTTGTGCTTAAGTAAAACAAAACAAAAAAAAAAACAATTGAAAAATAAAAAGCAGAAAAAAAAACGAAAAGTGACAAGAAATTGAGTAGCAGCACGAGGAGAGTGAGGAGCAACAACTGCCACTTGCAGTTGTAATATGATTATCAGCAGCATATACAAAAAAAAAAAAAAACAAAGAAGCAAACTTAAGCCATGTTGCAAGCAAGATAACAAAATGCTCAACAAATTCAATTTGAAATTTCACAAAAATTGCAAATGAAAAATGAAAATGTGAAAATGTGAAAAAAAAAAATGAAAAACTACAGAAATACAAATTCAATTACAGTTTTATATATCAGGTGACTTTAGCATGTTGCATATTGCATGTTGCAACAATGTCAATCACATGTAATAATTGTCTATCTGTCTGTCTATTTGTCTGTCTCTCTCTCTCTCTCTCTGTGTGTGTGTGTAGATAAATGTCAAAAGTGTCATATAACATGGCCAATGGGCTAAATGTTGGGCGAGCTGCGATTTGTTATATTATATCAAATATTTCAATGGATTTCAAATTCGTTTTTTTTTTGTAAAATATTTGAAATATTTTTGCGTTTTCTCCGCTTTAATTACAATTGCATTTCTTTGATGTTAACTAGACAACCTGCTCTCTCTCTCTCTCTCTCTCTCACTCACTCACACTCTCTTCATCTCCTGGTAGCTGTCAGAGTTGAATTTCATCTTTAGCTCCTCAAAATTGTGCATCCATGTTTATTTACTTATTTACATCTTGCTGCATTTTAATTAAGAACTTCATTGTTTTTGGCTATAACAATAAACACGTTACGACAAGCAGAGACAAGGCAAGACAAGACAAGACAAGACACGACAACATACGCAACGACAGCATTGACGAATAACAACATTGCAAAAGCTGTATGCAATAAATGAAAATAAATTGAAAATTATATTAATAAAATAATAATAATAATAATAATAATAATAATAACAACGCAATGTTTGCTATATCAAAAATGTTCATGTTCATGCACGCTTGGCAAAATAATACAAAAAAACAAAATAAAATAAAAAAAAGAAAATTAAAAAAAATTAAAAAAATACATGAACATACATATATCTGCATATACATATATATCGTTTATAAATTAAATTGAAGACATTTTCATATATCGATATTAATATTTTATCGATAATACGCAAATTGTAAAAAAAAAAATTAATTTTTATTTATTGATAAATTTCATAAAGAATATATATAGTATATATATGTATTTCAAGAGGTTGTTCAAAGGTTAAACAATTTGTGTGCTCTTAAATCGTTAATCATTTATCGTTTATCATTTATCGCTTATCATTTATCGCTTAATTGTTAAGCATAAATCATAAGTCCTAAAGATTTATAATGTTTAAATTTAATTGATTTTTGTTTATGTGCATTAAAATGGCAAAAAAAAAGGATTATGATAGTATGAATATATAACCGTAAGTACGAGTATAACTATTTATTCATACATAGATTCATATATTCATTTTTTTTTCATTTATACATTTCTATAGATATTCATTTATACATTTATTCATTTATTTATATATTAATTTCATTATTCAATTATTAAATTATTTACATTTATTCGTTAATTTAGGAATTTATTTATTCACTTATTTATTCATTCATTATTCATATTCATATTCATCTATACAATAATTTTTATATTTTTTTATTTGTTTTCATTTCAACATTCATTCATACAACTAGATATTCGTTTATTTATATATTCGTTAATTCGTTTCGCATTCATTCATTCATTCATTCATTCATTTATACATTCAATTATATCATTTATTCATACATACAGATATAATTTCTTACATTTATTCGTTCATTCATTTATACAAAAATTCATTTATTTATTTATTCGTTCATTAATTTATACAATCATTCATACATTCATTTATTTGTATTCATTTAAACATTAATTTTTACAAATAGTTGATATTTTATTCATACATTCATTCATCAATTTTTATATTCATTCATTTATTCATTCATACATTATATTCACATTCATTTAAATAATCATTTATTTAAATGAATGTGAATATAATGTATAATAATAAATGAATGAATATAAAAATTGATGAATGAATGTATGAATAAAATATCAACTATTTGTAAAAATTAATGTTTAAATGAATACAAATAAATGAATGTATGAATGATTGTATAAATTAATGAACGAATAAATAAATAAATGAATTTTTGTATAAATGAATGAACGAATAAATGTAAGAAATTATATCTGTATGTATGAATAAATGATATAATTGAATGTATAAATGAATGAATGAATGAATGAATGAATGCGAAACGAATTAACGAATATATAAATAAACGAATATCTAGTTGTATGAATGAATGTTGAAATGAAAACAAATAAAAAAATATAAAAATTATTGTATAGATGAATATGAATATGAATAATGAATGAATAAATAAGTGAATAAATAAATTCCTAAATTAACGAATAAATGTAAATAATTTAATAATTGAATAATGAAATTAATATATAAATAAATGAATAAATGTATAAATGAATATCTATAGAAATGTATAAATGAAAAAAAAATGAATATATGAATCTATGTATGAATAAATAGTTATACTCGTACTTACGGTTATATATTCATACTATCATAATCCTTTTTTTTTGCCATTTTAATGCACATAAACAAAAATCAATTAAATTTAAACATTATAAATCTTTAGGACTTATGATTTATGCTTAACAATTAAGCGATAAATGATAAGCGATAAATGATAAACGATAAATGATTAACGATTTAAGAGCACACAAATTGTTTAACCTTTGAACAACCTCTTGAAATACATATATATACTATATATATTCTTTATGAAATTTATCAATAAATAAAAATTAATTTTTTTTTTTACAATTTGCGTATTATCGATAAAATATTAATATCGATATATGAAAATGTCTTCAATTTAATTTATAAACGATATATATGTATATGCAGATATATGTATGTTCATGTATTTTTTTAATTTTTTTTAATTTTCTTTTTTTTATTTTATTTTGTTTTTTTGTATTATTTTGCCAAGCGTGCATGAACATGAACATTTTTGATATAGCAAACATTGCGTTGTTATTATTATTATTATTATTATTTTATTAATATAATTTTCAATTTATTTTCATTTATTGCATACAGCTTTTGCAATGTTGTTATTCGTCAATGCTGTCGTTGCGTATGTTGTCGTGTCTTGTCTTGTCTTGTCTTGCCTTGTCTCTGCTTGTCGTAACGTGTTTATTGTTATAGCCAAAAACAATGAAGTTCTTAATTAAAATGCAGCAAGATGTAAATAAGTAAATAAACATGGATGCACAATTTTGAGGAGCTAAAGATGAAATTCAACTCTGACAGCTACCAGGAGATGAAGAGAGTGTGAGTGAGTGAGAGAGAGAGAGAGAGAGAGAGCAGGTTGTCTAGTTAACATCAAAGAAATGCAATTGTAATTAAAGCGGAGAAAACGCAAAAATATTTCAAATATTTTACAAAAAAAAAACGAATTTGAAATCCATTGAAATATTTGATATAATATAACAAATCGCAGCTCGCCCAACATTTAGCCCATTGGCCATGTTATATGACACTTTTGACATTTATCTACACACACACACAGAGAGAGAGAGAGAGACAGACAAATAGACAGACAGATAGACAATTATTACATGTGATTGACATTGTTGCAACATGCAATATGCAACATGCTAAAGTCACCTGATATATAAAACTGTAATTGAATTTGTATTTCTGTAGTTTTTCATTTTTTTTTTTCACATTTTCACATTTTCATTTTTCATTTGCAATTTTTGTGAAATTTCAAATTGAATTTGTTGAGCATTTTGTTATCTTGCTTGCAACATGGCTTAAGTTTGCTTCTTTGTTTTTTTTTTTGTATATGCTGCTGATAATCATATTACAACTGCAAGTGGCAGTTGTTGCTCCTCACTCTCCTCGTGCTGCTACTCAATTTCTTGTCACTTTTCGTTTTTTTTTCTGCTTTTTATTTTTCAATTGTTTTTTTTTTTTTTTTGTTTTGTTTTACTTAAGCACAAACTTTCAAGCAGGTGTGTCTGTGTGTGTGTGTCTGTGTATTTGAAGTATATTTTATTATTAAATCAAAAAAAAAACTTGAGTAAATTTCACAAACAAAAATTGTAAAATGCCAGCCGACGCTTCAAGTTGATTGTACGAGTGTTTCTCTCTCTCTCTCTCTCTCTCTCTGAGTGTATGTGTGGCGTGTGTTACATTTCAACTTGATTGCCATTTGTTTTTAAGCATATTCTCTTTCTCTCTCTATCTCTGTCTCTCTCTCTGTCTTTGTCTTTGCGGCAAATGTTATGCGGTTAACTGGCTGCACATAACAAACGGACAAACACAGCCACAACACTAACACACACACAACATACACACACACACACACACACACACACTTGAACACACAACTGAGCGGAAGCAAGTGACGCATTCAATTAAACTTCCGCCAAAACATGAAGCTTGCCGCTTGCCGCCTGCTGACTGCCGCTTGTTGCTTACATGCCTTGCCGCATCAAACTTCTCTGACTGTCACCACCACACCCCCCTCCCCCTTATCTATGTCCGTTACCTCTACCCCTGCACCTGCTCTTGCCCCAGCCACTGCTCATGCATCCCCTTTCCACTATGTACAACATATCAAACATCTCTTCTCCATACCAGACCCCCCCCCTCCCCCCCGTCACCCTCAGCCAACCGTTCATCATCATCAACAAATGCTACGCCACCCAAAATGTTGCTGTTGCTGCCGCTTTCACTGTTGCCTTAAGGTTATAAAATAAACATGTTGCCACACACCAAATTTAAATAGATACAAGTTTTGTGAGCGCATAAAACAATAAACCGCAGTAATTTAACAAAAAAACAAAAAACAAAAAAAAAAGTACAGCAACAGCCAAAAAAAAAAAAAAAGAAAGAAAAGTAAAACAAAAAACAAAAATGAAATGCGAAGACACAAAAGTTGAAGACATGACACAGCAGCAGGCAAGGCATAAAATGCTATCTCTCTCTCTCTCTGTCTCTCTCTCACACGCACACACACACACACACACACTCACACGCATACATACATATAGCTACCTCAACATAGAGCAGTCTGCTTTTGCACAGTGTCTACAGGAAATTCAAAATTAAAATACAATTTAAAAGTATCAAATAGAGCAATTAAGCGGCCTTTTCTTACAGCTCTCTCTCTCTCTCTCTATCTCTCTCACACACATACAGACACAGAGAGAGAGAGAGAGAGTGTGTGATAGTAAGACATACAATGATAAAAAGTACTCAGCACCATGCAAACTTCATTACAAACCGGAACAACTTAAGCAAGCGCCTGGGCAAAAATCATAAGTACAACAACTGCATATGTAAGTATATGTCAATGTGTATGTGTGTGTGTGTGTGTATGTGAATGTGTGAGTGTGTATAAACATATATTCAAATATGTATTTAAACATATTCACACACAAGACACACAAAAAGATAACAAAAGACGCGCTACTTACAAGCATCAATGTGACAGCAACAGCAGAGCAGCAACAGCAGCGCCAGTAGAGCAGCAGCAGGAGAGCAACGCTAGTAGAGCAGCAGCAGGAGAGCAACGCTAGTAGAATAACAGAAGAGAAGCAGTACAGCAGCAGCAGGAAAAGAGCAGTAGCACTAGCGTAGCACTAGAAGCAGCGCAGCAGCAGAGCAAGCAGTAGGAGAGTAGCAGTAGAGCAGCAGGAGAAGAGCAGCAGCAGCAGCCCGCTCAGTACAAGAAGAGCAGTATCGCAGCAGTAGCAGGCACAAGAACAGCAGCAGCACAGCAAGTACAGTAAAAGTATTGCACACTTTTTAGGCGTGAGCATGAGCTTTTAAGTATGTACTCTCTTGCTGCTTGTACTCTCACACTCTCTTACACTCACACTCATACTCATACTCTCATCTCGTTATAGTTATAGTTGTAGCTGTTGATGGACGCTGCTTTTGATGTTGCTGCTGCTGCTGCTGCTACTGCTGCTGAGAGGCGGTATGTCGTGGCTTGTAATTCGAAACACTTGTGTCAATGTGTGCGTCGTTTTGTTGTTGTTATTGTTGCTCTTTTTCTGTTGTTTCTCCATCTCTTTTGTAAGATTTCAGTAAACTCGTATATATTGCTGCTATTGTTGTTTTTTATTATTGTTGTTGCTGTTTTTGTTGTTACTGCGGTTGTCAGCGTCTTATTATCATCATCAGTGGCAGCTTTTGGCGGTTTTTGTATGCGTGCAAGCAGCACATACACACACACACACACACACACACAAGCATAAATACAAGTAAGTACTGCCTGCTGTTGTTGTTGTTGTAGGTAGTGACTGCTACTAGATACTAGAAGAAGAGCAGCAATGCCTGCTGCTGCCTGCTGACAGACATAACACAAACAGCTGTGGCATGAAGCGAGCGTCGTTTGCGGAGGGAGGCTTGCTGCAAGTTGTGTTGTCATCGGGGCGTCGTCTTCATCTTCTCGACGAAACAGTAAAATTCACTTTGCCAAAAAGTTTTTATTTCATTAAAAAGTGTCTGCTTGTGTATGTGTATGTGTGTGTCGTTTACTGGCAGGCTAGCAATTCATCAAACCAAATTCAGTCACCACATACAAGCACAACAACAACAACAACACAGACACACACATATACATATACTCAAAGACAGAGAGAGAGAGATAGAGATAAAGTGCAAGACTAACTGACTGACAGCTCTATGAAAGCAAGCAAAGCAGCAGTCGCCAGTGCAGCACACTTATATATGTATATGTATATATGTATATGTTGCCTTTGGCTTTATCATGCTGCAAGTTTCTAGCCGCAACAAAAACTGCCAAAAGATGTTTCGCCCCACTGCCAACTGCATTTTGTGCAAAGTTTTTAACCTTTTGCATATGCCATTGCATGCAAAAAAAAAACACAGCATACAAGTGTGAAAGAGATAGAGAAAGATGCGAGATGTGAGCGAAACGGGTGAAACGGATTGAAACGGGTTAAAACGGGTAGGCGAACATAAGCACAAGCAAGCAAGTAAATGGCTCAAGTTGTTGAAGCGTGCTTTTGCCTTGCACTTGTATTTGAGTACAGCAGCTCAACGTTGACGTCAGCTGCTTCAAAGCTTCACACACACACACACACACATAGATAGAATCGCTCAAAGCAAAGCAAGGCTTGACTCGGCTGCTGTGTGAGCTGTCCGCTTCGCTGAAAAATGAGCTGCAGGCGGCAGCATTAAATGAGAGAGCGTGTGAGAGTGTAGAAGCGTTAAGCAAAGCAATAGCTTGCCATCATTACAGCAGCAGCAGCAGCAGCAGCAGCAGTATATCAAAGTGTTTTGTACGTTTTGCCTGCGTTCTAGAAATATGACATTTAATTTGCATAAATTATGCGCATTTGTTTCCCTTTCCTCCCCACCTCTTTCTCATCATCCTTCTATAACAACATCCTCACGCAGTTTCAGCAAAGAGAAGAAAAAAAAAATATATTATATTGCGTTGTATGAATTTTCTGTTCTCCTTCCGCTTGTCATTAACCTTTAAGTCCAGCAGTTGATTGATGTCAATCAAAGTAAATCAAAAAATTACAAAAAAAAAACAAAAAAAATCAAATAAAAAAATGTAGAAAAAATCAAATCAAAAGTTTCGACACTTTGGTATTAATTGACTTTCATTTATTTTTTTTATTTTTTTCAGCTATTTCTCGCATTTTCTTTGTTTTCCTTTTTTGTCGCATAGGCGCGCAAGCAGCAGCGGAAGCAGCAAAGGGCATGCAGCAGTATATTTATCCTTGAGGCTTAATATATAAATAAATCGAGTTAGGAAATTAACTTCAAAATGATTTTTTTTTCTTCGTTTTTTTTTGTTTATTTTTTTTTTGTTGCCTTACACTTCTTCTCTGCCAATTGTACTGAAAAGGTAAAAAAGAAAAAAAATTTGAGATTTATTTTAATGACATTTTGCGGACTAATCGTGAAATCGAAATCATGATGACAAGAAATGAAAAAAAAAAAAAAAAAAGAAAAAAAGAAAAAGTGTTTTGGCAATTAAGAAAAAAGAAAGAAATGTAATGAAGTTTCCTTTAGCTAAATTAATGCTGCAGATATAGACAGATATAAGCAGATATATATATATGTCAGCTCTATATATATATATATATATATATATATATGTATATCTATGAAGTATTCACCATTAATTGAAAAGTCTAAAATTTACAGTAAAGCTCAACGAAACTTGCAACTTGTTAAAAGTTTGTATAATTCTACAATTTTGATTTAAACATAATATTTGAAAATATATGAAATTTAAATTTTTGACTGTCTAAAATATTTCTTATCATATTTGAAATAAATTGGAGTAACTATATCCTATAGCTGTCATAGGTTCTTATATACATACATTTATGAATGATTTATATAACGTCCTTAAGTAGGCGTGGCAGCCTAAGTATATGTAAGTATATTAAGTATATGTATGTATATATATACATGCTCAAAAACGACAGTCGCGTCTATTCGATCTATGTTCATCTGCTCCTTTCCATTGAAAAATTTTAATTTCGGATGCTAAGAGAGCTAGAAACTAGAAGCTAGAAGTTTATGGATAAGTATAAGAATTTGCATTGCGATGATGCTCTGGGAAAATTAATACCAGATGCAATACATAATATGAAATTTTAATTTTTGCTGCTCATAGGATATTCTATGGTAACTGTAAATTTTCTTTTCTTGTTTTGTTAAGCAAAATTTTCTTGCAAAAAATATATTTTAAACTCGAAAACTAAAACTTCAGTTATCAAGAATTTTTAATAATTTTTTTTTTTTGCTGTAAATATAAATTGAAATTTATCAATTTCAAAATGAATGAAAGAAAGCTAAAAAAAAATAAAAATAAAAAATAATTGTTAAAATATTAAATAATTTGTAACTGAAAAATTAGAAATATTTTCATTTCCGTTCAGTTTTCCCATTTCCATTTTCGTTTCCACTTTTGAACGCTGCTTAAAATACAAATTATAAGTTGAAGTTTTTTTAGTTTTTTTTTTTTTTTTTTTTTGGCTTTATGCTATGTTTAATTCTCAAATAATGATTATATATATATATATAGATATATATATAGTACTCGTACATTTAGTTAAACACACTAAACTAATATTAACAAGACCATTGAATACAGAATACAGTTTGTAACTATTTCAACTTATTTCTTTTCGCTTTTTTTCGTTTTTTTTTTTTTTTTATATATATATTTATATTTATTTTTTTTTATACGAGGCCTTCTTTTTCTTTATTCAATTTTATTTTTTTTTTTTTTTGTTCCTGTTTTATTCGCAAAACGCAAACACACACACACATGCACATCCACATGCACATGCACATGCATATACACAGAAAGTTTGTGTATATATTGTACAGAGTGTATATGCATATATTAATATATATATTAAATACATAGTACATGTATTAGTATTATTATTA